>PVJA010028414.1:0-27637 GCA_004027025.1 Myocastor coypus | reverse complement strand
AAAAAAAAAAAAAAAAAAAAAAAAAAAAAAAAAAAAAAAAAAAAAAAAAAAAAAAAGAAGTTGGGCCAAAGCCATTAATCAATTCACTAATTAATCAAGCAGTATTTGGAAGTATCGCTGTTTCATGTACAAGTGGCACGTAGAAACTCTGCTCTTGTTATAAGAAACTCTTAACACAGACCCTACACATGCACACATGCATGTATTGGTGGAGGAACTGTGGGTGAATTCTCATGCTGCAAGGGAAGCAGCATCTGTTCCCCAAGGTCCTGAGCTCCTCCGTGATGACCCTCAGCTCTGGTCAGGCCTGTTCCTCTCTCATGCCTGGCCTCATCCTGCATGCACTTAGATATGGAGCCTAGCTTGAAAACCATTTCCCTTGAAAAATGCAAAGTTTTGCCACAATTGGAAAATAGAAGGTTCCTCCTGACCACCAAAATGGCCTGCCAGCCCACCTACAGGATGCAGAGGGTCCAAGATGCAGAGGCCTTGTTTTAACATTTAGTTGTTCGATCCATTTTGATATTGTTTGAGTACATGGTGAGAATTATGTCTTCTCTGAATTTCTTGTAGAATTCACCATGAGAGCCTGTTATTTTTCTTTGTTGGTAGGTTTTTGATTATATTTTTAATTTCATTGGCTAATATTGAGTCATTTAGAATACTTATTGCACATGTCCAAAAATCTATCCATCTCTTTTCTTCTTTTCATTTTATTAGAGTACAGGTTCTGGAAGTAGCTACTGATGATCTTAATTTCCACAAGATCCGTTGTGATTCTGCCCTTTTTGTTCCTTATTGGTTGAACTTTAGTCTTTCGTTCCCTCTTTTTGATAAAGCTGGCTAGAGGTTTATAAAATATTTCAAAGAACCAGCTCTTCAATTCATCAAACTCTTTGTATTGCTTTCCTAGACTCAATGTATTAATTTGTGCTCTGATCTTTTTATCATGTCCTCTCTTATACAAACTTGAGGTTTGGTTTGTTCTTCCTTTTCTGGGAGTTTGAGTTTCAATAGTTAAGTAGCTTATCTGAGCTCATTCTGTTTTCTGACGTGTGAGTTTAATGCTGTAAGTTTCCCTCATCTGACTGCTTTCATCATATCCCGCACATTCTGGCATGTTGTATTGGCGTTTTCATTTAATTGTGGAAACTATCTAATTTCCTCTTCAGCCCATTAATTGTTCAGCAGAGTCTAATTTAATTTCCATATATTTATGTAGTTTTTGTGGTTTCCCTTGCTGTTGACTTCCAGTTTCTTTGCGTAGTGGTCAGATAACATGCACTGGAGTTCAATTCCACTGCATTTACTTACACATGCTCTGTGGGCTAATGCATAGTCTATACATGAATGTTTAGCATGCAACTGAGAAGAATGTGCATTCTGATGTTGTGGGGTAGAGCATCTACTAAGTTTGTTTGTTGACAGGATAGTTTTAATTCTGGTGTTTGTTTGTTGATCCTCTGCGTTAAGGTCCTCCACTACAACTAAGCTAGTGCCTATTTGATTTTTTTTCATGTCCATTAATATTTGTTTTATGTAGTTGGAGGCACCATATCTATATTTCTATCTATATATCCGTTATCTCTTTTTCTTGAAATTTTCCCTTAGCAAATATTCAGCGACCTTCTTTGTCTCTTTTGGTCTGTCTTGGTTTGAAGTTAATATTGTCTATGAACAGAGCAGCTAGCCCTGCTTTGTTTCTGGAATCAAGTCACCTGGAATATTGTTTTCCATCCTTTGGCTTTCAATCTATGAATTTCATTTTTAGTTAAATGTGTTTCTGGGATGCAGCATATTGTAGGGTGCTGCTACTTGATCCATTCTGCCACTCTGTTTCTTTTCATTGTTGAATTTGGCTCATTTATGTTAATGGTTACAACTGATAGGCGCTGGGTTATTTTCTATCATTGCTTCTCAATTTTTTCCTTCTGATTAGTCACTTGCCCTGCCTGATGGCTTTTTTCTAGTAGTGTTCTAGTGGTTTTGGTTTTCTCTTTCTGGTATCTGCTTTGGAGCATTCTGAAGAGCTGGTTTGATGGCTGCCAATTTCCTCAGGTGTTCTTTGTCATGGAAGCATCTTATTTCTCCATCAATTTTAGAAAATAATTTTGCAGGGCCCATCAATCTGGGTTGGAATTTGTCTTCTTTTAGAGTTTGAAATATCTCACTTCAAGCTCTCCTTGATTTAAAGGTTTGTGTTGAGAAATCAGCTGTGATTCTGATGGATTTTCCTTGAATTTGTCTTCTTTTAGAGTTTGAAATATCTCACTTCAAGCTCTCCTTGATTTAAAGGTTTGTGTTGAGAAGTCAGCTGTGATTCTGATGGATTTTCCTTGAGAGGTGATTTGTTTCTTTTCTTTGTTTTTAATATTTTGTTCTTGTGTTGAATTTCTACAGTCTTGTGCCTTGGTGTGGATTTGTTTTGGTCATGGACATTTGGACATCTATATGCTTTATCTATTTGTATGTCAAATTCTTTATCCATATTTGTGAAGTTTTCAGTCATTACTTCTGTGAAGAATTTTTTTTTTTTTTAATGCCATTTGGGCCATCCCACTGACCCCAATCATTCTCAAGTTATTCTCCTTGCTTGACTGTTTAACTGTTGGACTGATTTTCTCATGGTCTCTTGTTGTTTTTAAGATTTCTTTCCTTTCATAATGAGTGGTCACAATTCTGTCTTGAGATCTGACAGTCTATCCTAACCTTTCTTCATATACACTCGGCAGAGATTTTAATCTCCTTGATTTCTGTTTGGATTTGTTTCACTGATTTCATTTCTTTCCTGTGTTGGTCATTCATGGATTCCATTGTTTTCCTAAGCTTTTCTATTTTTTATATGTTTCTACACTAGTATCTTTATTTTGAGCATTTCTTTTTGAAGTTTTTGTGGTTTCTTTTGCTTTGAGAGTTTTTTTTTCCCTCTGTAGGCTTTTCCACCTGTTTTCTTTCTTTCTTTCCTTATTTCTTTCTTTCTTTTTCTACTTCTGTTGCTATAATTTCAGAAAGCTCCAGTTTTTGGCTTCCAATTCCATCTATCTAATTGTGTTTGGGGCTTGTCCTGCATGGTCTGTGTGTCTGCGATTGTGTTTTGCTTTGTGTCTTGTCTTTTTCTATTTTTATAAAAATCTTTTATCTGCTTCTCTATATATTGCTTGCTGATTTCTTATGGTAGCTTCATCATCAATATTGAGACTTTCCTTGGAGATATTTGTTTTTCCTGGATATCTTTTAGACATAGGTGTTCTTTGTGTCTATCTCACAGACCTACCTTCCCAGTTTGTTAAGGAAGAAAATTTACTGTTTGGCTCAGCACATAGTCCTTTGATACTGGACTATGTTTATGTTTATGGTCCTATACTATCACAGTGGTATTATACAAGAAAGAAAAATGGACTTCACATATATAGCCTCCTGGATAAAGCAGTACAGGGAAGAACAGTATTATGAAATACAGCTTAGCAACCGACAAACTGGAAACTATCACATGGATACATTTCCTTACCAGAGAAAATTCTAAAACCATATACAATAGGGGACCCGGCGGGATGGCTCAGCGGTCTAAAGCGCCTGCTTGGGAAAGCTTGGGTGGCCTCGAGGACCTCGGTTCGATCCCTGGCACCACATGCTGCGCTAGCCCTGCCCTCGGGACGGGATGAGCCGGCCATAAAAATGAGTGAATAAACAAACAAAGGTTCTGAAACAAGAAAAAAAAAATAAATAAAAAAAATTAAAAAAAAAATAAATAAAACCATATACAATAGCCATAATCTACCCCATAGTTGTATGCATTCATTTTCCCTGAGTGGAATGATTTTACTCTATTCTGGTGGGAGGGGGATCTTAAGATGAGTAATATACAAGAAAAAGTGATGGATGAGGTCACATAGAGTAGAATGGAGGCTGGAAGTCAAAGGAAAGAGTGAAACAGAGCACAAAAAATATTGAGGTGGATCAAAAAGGGGAGGGGCAAGATGTACTGACTTAAAAGTATGATAAATTCAAGCACAAAGAAAGACAGAGAGCAGATTAGTAGGAAAACACAACAAACAAATGTAAGATAGCTAAGCAGTCCACAAAGAAGGAACAGAGAGAAGAAGAAAGATAAAAGAGAGACAAGCAAAAGAACAATAGCAATAATAAAAAGCCAAAAGAAAAAAGTAACCATAGAATACAAATGCTATCCAACCAGACAGGAACAGGATAGCCAATCAGATAAGAAAGAGAGCGTAAAGGTAGGGAAGCCCCTCTGGTATTCGCAGTTCTGTGGTAGTGCGCAAGACAGACCCCAGCAGTATTCTGTGTCCTTCTGTCAACTGTGCCATGAGATTCGTGATGGGTATAAGGCTGATCTTGCCTCAGGAAGTGGGGGCTGCAGCTGGCCTTTCATGGGTGCAGGGTCCAGGACCCTTTTATAAAGACCCACCCGCTTCTGTTCTGTGTGTCTGTGTGTGGAAGCTCAGTGCTAGCTCCCCTCACTTACCCGCTGCTGCTCCTCCCCACTGCTGCGGACTGTCCCACATTGCTGGTACTGCCTGGACCTGCATGTGTACCTGCACCAGGGCCTGGTCACGCAGGTCATGCCTCTGCACCCCTGCCAGGGCCTGGCATGGTCTTGCTGATTGTTCTATCCACTGCAGTGAGGGCCAATACCTGGGCCGCCTGACCTGGTCTCCCTATTTTGGTTTCTTCTTTCATTGTCCATTTTGATTTTGGGTAGTGAGATCAGAATACATCCACAAAAAAGTGTTGAAAACTTTTTCTTGCTTAATTCCCTGAAATAATTCTGAAACTTTCTCAATCTGGTATTTTGGGCTGGGAAATATTTGACTACAATTTTAAAAATAATTTTCTGAGGCTAGCTCAACAGATTAAAGTGCCTGTAAGCAGGGGTAGGGGCTGGGGATTTGACCCCCAGGCCTGCCGTGTGGGCTCTGTCCCTGGGATGGGCTGAGACAGCAATTGAGACTGGGTGTGGTGGTGCACGTCTGTAACCCCAACTCTTGGTAGGCTGTAAAGATGGGGATCACTGTAAGTCCAATCTAGTCGTGAGACCCTGAACACTCTGTAGACCCTTCCCTAAAATACAAAATAATAATAATTTTATGAATTTCATATATTTTATTGAGACTTTGTTAATTTCTATATTTTTCTAAGAAGCAATAACTTTTCCAATCTTCAGACTTACTGTTAGTACTACTTTATATTAAATTAAAAAGCCAACTGTATCTGCTGTTCTTTCCTAGTATGACTTGCTTATATCTTCTCTTTTCTTTTTGTTTCTGCTGTGTTGAGTTACCTATAACCTTAGTGTTGTGGCAGCGTCTTCTCTGATCACTTGAATTTCAGGGCTGGAGTCAGGATAACGATGGAGAGGAGAATCGCGTAAGAAGAAATAAAGAGAAAAAATCGCTCAGTTTTGCCGACCACAGAAAGTCTGCTTACACCCTGTTCACCATCAATGTAGAGTAGGAATACACAGAACGTCAGCAGCATGGAATGCTCTCAGGGTGCAGGGAATTAATAAAGAAAAATCAATTTAAAATACCAGATCCGAAGCTCTTGGTGTTGTCCGTTGTTGTGATTATATGGACAGGAGAAATGGAGTCACAGAGCCAGGCTTAAAGACCTAGGCCCAGGACTCTCCACGTGCCTTGGTCATGGATTCCTCCACATGAGGACCCAGGCCCTCTACTCTTTCCAACTCTCTTGCACGCCGAGTGCCTTCCCAGTCACAGACAGCTTGAAGATCACCCGGCGAGCAGGGCAGCTCGGACACAGCTGTATCATGCAGATTTTCTGAAAGTTTCATTCCAACCTCACAGGATCAGATTTAACATGAAAGGCAGGGCTGGATCGGAGGCGGTGGTATCGTGCTTGGTCGGTGACCTATTGCTTATTTCGTAAATATTTGGATGTCGGTGATGCAGAAATCCCGAATGAAAAATAGTGTCAAATCCATTGTTCTACTAACATAGCTGAACCTAGAAAAAGCACAACGTCGCCTGTCTTAGTGTTTACATTAAAATTTATGTGCACATTACTGACCTGTGAGTCTACCTGCATTGGTCAGTTGGATGTTCTCAGTCTGCGTTTTCCTTTAGATTGCCCATTAGCTACTCTAAAGAATATAAAATAGAATTAAAAAGTTAAAGAGTTGGTTTCTCTGTCATGGTAGGCACACTGCAAAGGATCAGTTGCTTCAGTGGCTATTAACTATTACAGCCTTGGAAAACTGAATTCTAGAACATTTTCCCACCCCAGGAAATTCTACTAACAGCTAGTTGTACTCTAGAGGGATTTTCAACCATAACTAAAGTAGTACTCTGTGGTATGAGAGGCTCAGGGAACGGACCACCTTGTTCCTCTTAGGCTGGCTGAATGCCTATTGTTATGGCTAGCAGGGTTAAAAATAGTTTCATCTTTGAAGCAGGTTAAATAAATTCTTGGAATGTTATTTGTTCTGGGCACTTGCCTGGAAATTCCACAATCCAAGAGTTCTGAATTAGCGAAGGCCATGTGACCTACTGTATTCCCTCGGTCACTTGTAAAGGCGGTGCTTTCTTTTATGCTATTTCTGGCTAGAAATCACCTCTGATGCCACTTCTATCTACCATCACTTCCATACCTGTTGATGTAAGTAACCATCTACGTCCTTGTCACTGTCAGTCCTATGGCATCTTTTCACTCTGGCTGCTTTCCTGGAAGATGGCATTGGGCATTCTCATAGCTTTTGCTCTGGGAGTAACGTTTCTAGTAAAAGCACCATCCGTTTACCATGATGCTTGTCAGCCTGGCCTGGTAAAATGGACCACTCTCCATGCTGGTACCTGCAGTGCATGAATCAGGCATCATATCTCTACACAGTGAACATATTGGTGACAGAAGGACAGAACGACAGTATTTGATGATCCCAGGAATTCACCCAATGAAGTGAAATAGATGTGAAACATACTGAGGACCAGAAACCCCAGGCCAAAGCATCTTCAGTGCTGGGTTAGCAAGAGGACAGCAAGACTGCTAACATGTTGTCACAGCTCCTGATGGCCTGGGGCTGGGGCTGGCATATAGTTCCATAGAGAATCAATCACCAAAATGAG
Organism: Myocastor coypus; assembly: GCA_004027025.1. NCBI lineage: Eukaryota > Metazoa > Chordata > Mammalia > Rodentia > Myocastoridae > Myocastor > Myocastor coypus. The sequence continues at coordinate 20,534 of PVJA010028414.1, read as the reverse complement.
AAGTGTCCTGCAGTGTTATTTTATTTATTTTCCAAAATGTGTTGTTCTTCTCTTTCTAGAGTTGTGTGGGCATGCTCGCTGGCCGTTTGTTCTCTTCTGTCTATTCCAAGACGATGCAGGCCAGTGCTGCAGTTGTGAGCCAAAGGTTTGTACCAAAGTCCTGTTCCGGTCCCCGCTTCCCTTCTTGGGCCTCAGTGAAGAGGGATGGTGGGGTCTGCTGCCTCGTAAATCATTTGCAAATGCTGTTGTTTTAATTACTAATCAGCTGAGCTAAGCCCGAGAAGCTGGAGGTAGAAGATTACAGGAGAAAGAGACTACAAACTTCTGCCCAACACCACCACGCCTAGGACTGCAGGATGCAGACCTCAGGATGCAAGGGATGTTTTCTACCTGGCCCGAGGATCCCGCACCAATGGTCACATGTAACCCCCTTTCTATCCCACCTGCGTTCCGAGCACCTCTGAAGTGTGTCCATCCTCCGTCCACCCCCAGACTCTGTGCAGTGAGCACCACCCTGACCCTAGACAGCTCTTACTCTGCCTTCCTGAGCATCCCCTTTGGGTGCTGCGATACTGGAACAGACAAGTCTGATCCAGTCTCCTCCTCATGTGAATCCTCTTCTTGATCAGGATAAGGATGAAAATGCTCATCCTTATGGCTTCTGTGGGCTTCTGGAACCTACTCACTGGCCCCTGAAGTATTGGGGGCATCCTTGACCCCATTCCTTCAGCACCATAACCCTCCCAAGGGCCTCCCTCACTCCCCTAATTTCTGCAAGAAGCTGGACTCACTCCTTCCTCTGGGGCTCTGCACATGCGGTGCCTGTCCTCGTGTCCCTCTGCTCCTCGCTCCTTCTTGCCTAGTTGGCTCATGCTCAGCCTTCTGACATTGCATTAGCCACCTCCTCCTGTCTGGCTATCACTTCAGTCCTTCTGCTGCTCTCCTCCCAAACCAAATCATACTGAAGGTGTGCATTTATAGGCGACTATGTGATTATCACTTCCCCAGAAGGTCGTAAGCTTTAGAGACAATATTTGTCCTTTACTAGCCATTGTATTCTCAATTCCTGACAGTCAACATGGGAATGGAGACATGAGAAAATCTTCACTGACTGAATAACCAGGTGTTTCTGTGCTCCGCCAGCAGAATGATGAGGTATATGAAGAAGGCACAGATTGAAGAGCCCCGGTGCAGATGCTAGCTTTGCCACTTGTTAGTCAGATAACCTTGGGCATGCTGACTGACCCTAAGCTTCAGTTTTTCCATCTGTAAAATGAGCATAACCTGTCCCAGGAGGTTGAGAAGCTGCAGACTGTGAGCTGATTGCATCCTGTAGGTTATTCAGGAGCTATAAGAAGAGGTTCAGTTTAGAGACTAAGGGAGGTTTTGGTTTGTTTGTTTGTTTGTTTGTTTTAAGACTATGGGTTCTAACTCATGACCTTGCACTTGCTAGGCAGGCACTTGTGCCACGGAGCTATCTCCCCAGCCCTTAAGGGAGTGAAAAGACTTCTCCTGAGACCCCAGGGCTCTCAGGAAGAAGTGACAGGCACTCAAGAAGAAACAGATAGTAACATTTTTTATTAAATATTACAGTGGATCAAAAAGTACAAAATATCTCTTGCCTGCTATGTGATTGGGAAACTATTGGCACATAATACAGTATCAAAAGCAGTAATAAGTACAATTTGGAAAACATACAAAATCGAGTGTTTATAGTTGGCTCAGCATTCTTCTGGTAGTGTTTAAACTAATGCAAAGGTTACTCAATAACCTCTCCATTGGGAAACTATATAATATTACTGGGCCGTGTTGCTATATACATATAATCACCTTACAGAGCATAGAAGTTACATAGCTGGAATCACCAAAAGTATACAATATTTACAACACAGTAAAGTTTAAAAAAGTATAAACAGCCAAGAGATTATGCTGCTATTCTTCAGACATATTTCAACCATGGGGAGACAAGCAGAATATCAAATACAACAGCCAACACTGGAGTCTAAGTGCTCAAGGTAACTATTGCAATGGCGTGGGTCTCACCAGGACGAAATCATTCCCATTTCTCTTTAAATTTGGGACAAGAGTAAAACTAGACCAGATGGGACTTGGCTGACCACCACCAAACATGATTTTGTGGGACGACAAGTGAAGAGATAGAAATGATTCTCTTTGAAGGCACACTACATCAAATATCTTTGTGGGACCACCTCGAGTTTTCCATCTGACACATTAACACAGTGAAATACAGTACTTAGAATTCATGCACCAGGTCAGAAAGTTATAAAGTCCACATTGAGTTTTAACAACCCCTTCTGAATATGCCCTGATAAACAAGTGAACTTAAGAAAGAGTTTCTAGCTAGTAAATAAATAAGTCAGTCCTGTGGCAAACATTACAAGTTCAAATCACTAGCAGAATACTTAATTCTGAAACTTAGACTTGTTTTTCTTTTACCTTCTTCTTCTTTTTTTTTTTTTTTTTTTTCATGTTGAGTTGTTAAAAGTTGAACCAGAAGTTACATGGAATGTTTTGTTAAAAGAAATATTATTTGGAATCTCCAAATGTTCAATGACTTTAGTGCATTTTGAATTGCAACATTTCTTGGAAGCCATACTCAGTAAATAGATTTATGACTCCACTGCCAATTAGATTCCACAGTTTCCTCACAGAATGACCAATAACAATGGTCTGATTGCACAAAGAAAGGCTTGTGCAATTCCATTCAGTAATAAGGCCCCTTGAACTCAAACAATGCAAACAAAGCCCTATTTAAGACTTTTTAAAAAGTAGCTCTCAGCCAATGAAGAATTCAATGGTCTTTCTGAAATATAGCCAAGATCTCTGTTTGGAGTTTAAAACAAATCACACACACTGCTTCTGTTGGGAATGTATTCCCTATCTCTCTTTATTTGTCCTGATGTTCTGCAGAGGCTATGAGTTTCCTCAGACAGAAAGAGTGAGTCCCTTCTCGGGAGAGACGAGAAAAACAAAAGCTGGACTATGTCAACATTGTTTGAAAATGGTGTGATCAAATTCCAACATGACGAAACCAGGCTGAAATCACTGTAGTGGGGAAAACAAGTGCCCCGTATGACAAATGGGTAGGTGAGCTCCCCCAAGGACGGACAGACTCTGTTGTCTCCAAGAAGGGAACCCACAAACACCACATCCGGTCTGGCCCATGTCTGCCGCAGGGTCACCAAGTTCTCCTCTTCATGTCCTCTGATTCTGTGAATCTAGTGCAACTTTCTTCTATGTGTCCTGGCCAGCATTTTGCCAGCTGAAATTGAGATTATTTTTCCCCTCATTCTTGTGCAATAGCAGGATAATCTGCACTCACACATTGATAATCTAAATTCTACTAGTCTATCTATGGTTCTATTAAATATATAATATATGTATATATTATTCCACAGGAAGGTAAATAATTAATTGAAGCAAATGGAACTCTTAACACTGGATCTCTACATTCTTTTGTTTCCACCTTTGGATATTAAGTATGTTACATGGAATATTTGGCTTCATATCATGGAGACATTTCAATATAAATGCACGGCATGCGTGGCTCTGTGTAAGAGCCGCAGTTTCACTGTTACTGGTTTTATTTTGCAGTTGAGTTACCTATTTAGAAGTTGAAAATTGTCATCAATTTCCATAGACAAATATCTCAGAGGTAAAAGACTTGCTTAACTATGGTCCTAAAGTCTACTGGTAGTGTTGGAGTGGGGCTGTAGGGCGGAGTTCATCAAAGCGGTCTCAAACAGGGATGGACAGGAAGCGAAAGAAGGTCCACTCCACCGACTGACTCTTAGTACACCTAAAAAGCGCGTCCACCTTGATGCCATCTCGGGGGCAAACGGCAAGTGGCAAGCATGACAGTAGGCATTGTCCGCATCTTTCGACTGCCTGGACATTTCTAACACTGAAAGAAGTCCAGGTGGATGGTATGGTCAGGTACATAAAACACCGCATCATCAGCCACCTTCTGTGCACAGACACGCGCACGTGTACGCATGCGCGCGTGCATGCGTGCGCGCGCACACACACACACACGCGCGCGCGTGCGCGCACACACACACACGCACACACCCCACCCCAGAAGCCCAAGAAGTTGCCTTTCCTTTAAAATGGATAATCCAATATGCCAATGGTCTCCAAAGCTGTAGCCTGGAGACGGTCTTCTTAGGAACGCCCACAAACCACCAGATGAAGACAACGTCACTACCCATGACTCCCAGGCTGAGGCCTAGGGAGCTGTGTCTGGCCTCTAGCTGCTGCTCCACTGCCAGACAGTCGCGCTCCATCCTCTCCCCAGCCCCCTTCTTCCCCGACCTTACATGGAGCGGTGCCAACACCAACGTAAGTCATTCTGGCTCCTGTTCTAATTTCTGAAATTCCTCAAATATCTGTGCAGCCCACAAATATGTCCTCTAGATTCTGTTGTTATTCAGCAGCTCGCTGCCAGAGAGGTTTTTGTTTTTATGATTCCTCTGGTATGTAGGACAGCTCCACAGCCCGGATAGAGTAAGTACAGTGCTCGATATTTTCATACAGCCACTACTTCAGAGCCAAGCACCTGGCTGGGTAAGCAGTGTACGAGCTCTTTCGATTGTGCAGCTTAGGAGGACCCAAATCCAAAAGCTGCGGCTCTGCAAGGGGACGTTCTTTGCACGACTGTGTGCCCGACTGTTTCGTTTTCATTTGTTCCACTAGAATCAGTTGCTTCAATTTGTAAACAATAACTTTACCACCCAAAGCTGCTCAAAATGTTAAGTTGTGGAAAAATCACAAATACACACCGACAACTAGGACAGTTAGTCAGCCTTTGAAACAAAACAAAAATCAAAGCGAAACAAAAACAAAAGACCTGCAAACAAAAGCGAGATTGTTTAATTAAAAAAATAATAAAAGGGACAAGAAGGAACTGGGAGAAAATGGAACTACCTGTATATAAATTAGGTGAGCAAACAGTGATACGGGTAGTTTTAAGAAGCAAATATATACAGTCAATTTAACAGTGTTTACTTCTCTGGTTTGTTTAATAGTGTCAAAATGAAAGATCTACTGAAGATTCACTATACATTGCATTGATTGAACCTTGGAGAGTTTTGTGGAGAGAGGGGCAGCCCTTGGCTACGTTCACCAGTCTCTCTTGCCCCTTCCTTGGAAAGCCTCCCCCTTTGTGTTTTGGCCCAGATCGCTTCCCGACCATCTGAACTCAGCCGGGCTCCTCGAAGTTCTTCCTGGTTCTACCTAAATCCTTTCTCCCGACCCACTTTCAAAGTGAGTGGTCTGGAGGTGCAAGGACATCTGTGTCGGAAGGGGGTCAAGACTAACCAGCGAAGGCTAGAATTGTCCCAGAAGAATCGGCCTTGATGACTGGGACCCGTCACGTCCCCAGATGAGAAGGAATACTGGCTTTCAGCTCTGTAGGCCGTCACCCCGGTAGGACGCGGAGCTCCATCAGCTGAGCTTACAGTTTCGTACTGGGATGTACAGATGACAGCTGGGAAGGCGGAAAGGCAGCTTGAGGGTTTATAGCAGCTAACGGGTAAATGCTGTTGTGCAAAAGGTCCCCATAGGAGCTTCCTACCGGAGTGGCCGCAGCCAAGTGTCTGTACAGCTGCTGAGAATTTGTCGGGGACGTAAAGATCCCTCTTTGCATCACAAGTGAGTGGAGAGCCAGGGGCTGCACGAGAGGGGACAGCACAGTCTGGTTTTTCAAGTACTGCAGAGAGTGAGAATACCCAGCGGGGAGCCTGGAGTTGAGGCCCGAGTTACACAGGCTCCCGGAATACAGACCCGGGAAGATCGGGGAGGACAGGGGCAGCTTGTGACCCTCTGGACCCCCACCAGAATGCCCGCCATAGGTGGCCTTGGTGCCCTCACTGTCCTGCTCGGAGACCTTCTCCTTGCTGGAAGCCTCCTTAGCTGGGTCCAGGGGAGACACTGCCCGAGCCTTCTTCCCAGCGATCACAAGGTCCGAGTCCTCCAGGCTGCGCTTTATGGGGCGCGCGGCACCAATGGTCTGAGGGCTCATCTTGCGATGCAGGATGGGGTGGACCATGCCTTCCATCTTTCTGAAATTCTCCAGTCTCACGTGGTGAGGTTTCCCCGATCTTGACAGAGGCTCGGGGTACTTCTTAGGACCCGACATGGTCATAGGTGGGACCCGACAGGCTTTGGGGTGACAGTCTCGGCTCTGGCTGCTGATGACCTGGAACTGGGAGATGCCCTTGCTCTCCGGGGGCTCCCTGGAGGCCGAGTGGGCCAGGCCCAGGACCTTACTGGTCAGTTTGTGTGGGTTCTTGGGGAGGCTCAGATCGGTGGGTTGATCGTCTGTGGAGGCCTCTGCTGTGGCCAACTTTCGATCTTGCAGATGAAGAGAGGTGAGATAATTTACGTGGAGCTTTTCCTGGTGTTTGTGGGAAGCAAATGAACTGTTTTCCGACTCCCGGTACGTGTCCCTGGATGCATACTTGGACGGCTGCTCACTGTGAAGGTGGTGTTCCGTGTGTCGGTAGAGGCTGTGGAGGTGCGGGGACGAGTAGAAATCCGCCAGGAAGCTGGGCATGTGCGAGTGCGGGAGCGCCCTTTTCTCGAAGAGTTTATCTTTGCCCTCCTGAATTTCTTGCTTTAAGACATAGGAGTCAGCCAGGGAGTTAAGATGGTGCTTAGAGAAGCTGCAGCGGTGGGCATCTGACCGGCTCAGTTTGTCATGCTTGAAAATGTCGCCGATACTCTTCCTGTCCTCGGAAGCCTTGGACCTGCAGCTCTGGACGTGCTGAATCACAGATGGACGGCTGACTGCCGCGTGGTCAGTGCTTTGGCTGTGGTGCGCCTGGGACAAGCCAGAGCCCAAGTCATCCCGGGCTGTCAGTTTCTTTTTGCTGATCAGAGGGGGTGGGGAGCCATAGGGATAGCTACTGGAGAGGCTGGCCCCGCTCACCTGGGACAAAAGCTTCTTCTTAGCCAGGGGGGACATGATGCCTGGATTGCCCCTGGAATAGAGCAAGGGCGTGTAGTTCAGCCCGTGGTTTTCATTCACAGGCCCCGCCAGGTCTCTGTCTTTGAACATGTCAAATGACTGGACCACAAGGACCTTCGGGGTCTGCTTCAGCGCACTGCGGATGTCCTCACTGCCCAGCTGGTCGACCTTCACGGTGCAGTTGGCGATGTAGCCCGCCATGGCAGGCAGCTTGTCCTCCTCCAGCTCGTGCTGGCTGGCCAGGGGTAGCTGTGCGGTGGCGGCGGCGGCACCAGGAAAGGGTGCGTCTTGGAGGTCATTTGTGGTGCTGTCCGTGAAGCAGCAGGATTTGGGTTCCTGCGTTGCATCCACGGGGGCAGCAGGAGAGGCCAGGGCTGGCTTGCCAGCCCCAGGGCTGGGGGCTGGGTCCCTTTCCGGGGCCAGGGGCAAGCTGGGGACTGGAGCCACAGGCCCTGTCTCGCCCAGCTCCTCACCCTCTTCCTCCAGGCCACCACCCTGGTCCGGCTCTCTGTCCTTCTCGGGGTCTGCTCTGCATGCCGGGGGCTGCGCCCCCACGTCCTGGGACCCCTCTGCTCTCTTCTTCACATCTGCTCCCACAAGCGGCTCTGCGACACTCTTCGGATTCACAGAGTCTTGTTCCTTCTCCGGCTCTGATGAAATCTGATAAAATATTTCAGAGGACAGTCAGAAGAAAGTCAAATACACTGACGTGATTTGATGGTAGTAAAACACAACACATCGCATTTTTCCTTGCACACTGGCTTGTCAATCAGCTCACTGAGCTCCTGAGAGGCTTTATGACTCCCCAATCATGGTTCTAAACAAAGAAACCTACATTACAGAAACATTAGGGGAAATACGCATCTACCCCTTACGAGACACCTATCAAAATAACACAGTGTTATGTGCTGGTGCTATCCAATCACAGCACTCCCTGCTTCCAATATATAGCTTAATTCTAAGGTTGTCTTCTTGTCAAATCAGTCAATTACTTAAATGAGTTTTAAATTATATGTTGTGTTTTATGACACTTGTGGCAAGGAATTTTTAAAGCGTCTCTCTTTCAAAAATCCAGCCCACTCCATATCAACAACAAACTGTATTCCTTGCCTTTCTTTGAGAAAGTCCCACCCTACTGTGTTTAAAATCATGCAGTGAAGATTAGCGATAATTAAATGTGAATAATTTCTACTCAGTGCCATAGAGCATGCAGGTAATACTAAAATATTGAAAAAATATACTGAGGCCGTGGTAGTGTGTCAACAAGGGAGACAGGATATTCTAAGAAGTCCTATGTTATAGAAAACTATATTTCTATTAAAGCTACAAAGGAATTTTTAAAATTGAGAGGGTAAGATTCACCAAAAATATGGCCTTTCTAGTCACTGAGATAAATTACGTTCAGTCTGATGGGCTCTTTTCCCATATCCCTACCGCAGGAGTCACGGGCATTATCCAACCCAATTATTCTACTATGTAAGCATGGAAGCGTTGACTTTAGGAGGTCATTTTAACTTTGCACCTGTGCCCCAGCTGATGGACAAGACTTGTCAAAGTGACTGTCATTCTGCCCTGAAGCATCATAGTGGGGAAGCCAGGGAACAGATCCCCTGCCCCGAGTTCATTTCTACAACTTTGCTTTCTACTGAGAAGAGAACTAGCAACCACGCTGGTATCTCTGAGTACGACCAACAACAGTGTTGGCTTAGGGATACATAGGAATAAGTCTCGTAAGGAATGGTACCCATCTCACCACCAGAGTTCCTCCAGCCCCTGAAAGCTATCTCTGCTTTTCTAGGATGTGTTATACCAAGTGCTTCTGCTTATCTTTCCTGTCTCTTTCACTAATAGCTGCCTTTTCCAGTACAAATATCATTACTTGCTCTACATTAATAATCATCATTGGTCTCTGGAGCTTATACAGTGCATGGAAATACAGGAAAATGAATAAAGCAAGTGAAAAGGCAAATTGCCCTTAATTGTTAATTTCTGATGGGGTTGTAGTTTGAAGTGGGGCTACGGGGAATACTCAGCCCCAATGGAATTTCTACAGCCAAGGTTTTCGGCTTTGCTGGAGTCTTAGGCTTCTGGCTATAAAATAGGTTGGGGGGGGGCAGTCTTTGAAAGCTAAGCTAAACAAGGAGAAGGGCCCTTTCTGAGATAGCATTTTATGATCAGCTGTAGTATGTGAAACGTACAGGTTACCCTCCCAGGGCGTGATCTGTCACCTGCATGATCTGGTCACCCGAAGGTAGAAGCACTTTTCGCTCTTCCTAGCTCCACTAGGCTCAGTGCCTCTTGTCAGAAACATCAAAATGTAAATAATGAAAACTACGACCAAGCTAAATCCAAAGCTCCAGTACAGCCAAGGAGAAGAATGACCCAAGTCTCTGTAGGGGGTAAGGAAGGCGCTATTCTTACTGGGTCACTCTCGGAGAAGGTGGGTGGTTCCTTGCAGGTAAGACAACTTCACAAGGCAAACTCTTGGAGCGATCATGTGGGGCTGTAGACACAGGGAGCTTAGCAGCTCTCCTGGGTCCTCTGGACTCTGGGGAAGGAGTCTCCACTCTTGGGGAGCAGTTACCTCCCCAGCTGAGGGGCTTAGTTTACAGGCTGAAGGTCCTCCCTCAAGTCGCGAACCAATCATTTTAAACTTTGTCCCGCGAATGGAGCCACGCACAGGTTAGCTGGCACCCTGGCCTCAGCTCGCCCTCTTGGGCTTGGGGACCATTGTATATATGGCATCTAATAGAGCTCACTGAACCAAAACCCAGTGGGAAGTCACCAGGCCACAGGATGCAGGAAGAACGGAGGGCAAGCTTTAATGTAGAATTTCCCTGCTTTTGGACATTTTTGACTTCAAACTTAAGCATGTTTATAGTTCTGTATCTTTGTTTCTCCTCCCTCCTTTTTAAGTTAGTAGAGCCAAAAGTAATTATGAAATCTACAAAGAGGACTTTTTGCCTCTTGGTATTAATACTGTCTTCTTATAGAAAAGTCAGTTGGTTAAGTTAATATAATAGTTAGGAGGATGGCGTGTGTGTGTGTGTGTGTGTGTGTGTGTGTGTGTGTGTGTGTGTATGTGTGTGTTTTAAACTCAGTATTTAATCGGGAGTCTCTTATGTGTTCCTTATAAACCTGATTTTTAGAGGGTGTTTAATATCAGCACCAAAATTCCCTTGGGGGTTGAATCCTGGAACATGCTGTCTCCAAATGTGGCTGCAAAGTTGTGGGGTTTTTTTGTCCTTTATGGGCAGCAAGGTTTTTTATTTTTGCATTGAAACAGAGCCTGGATCAGCCTCCCCGCCTGGCTGTGCACTGACAGTGAAGGTTTCAACCAAAGAGCTCTTGGGGGCACGGGGAGGCAGGGCTCGCTTTAAAAGACCCAGAAACTACCTGCTAATATTGGAAACGATGATAGTTTCAGAGGAACCACCTCGAAATTCCCCTATAAATAACCCACCCGTGCTTAAGATCTTGCTAATGTGGTCTCAGCCCTGGGCTGCTGCTGAGGCCCATTACCAGAAGAAAACACATCTTGGAAGTTTTTAGAAGAGTCCTACAGAGACGGGCCTAGTGACTTCGGGGGCCTCCTCCTAAAGTCATGCCCACAACAGCTCAGACAAACCAGCTCTGAAGTGGCCAGGAAGTCATGCTTTCCAGGGGCACCCCTCCCCGGAGCTGTAGCTCTGGCTCCTGCTCTCAAAGTCAGAGCATTTGGGAGTAGTTTTCTACAGCATATCCTGATCTTTTCAGATTCCCTTAATGCCTGCCCTGTCTCATCCTATCCCATCCATGGGCTGCACTTCAGCTCCTGGGCCAAAAAAGAAGATACTAAAGGAGCTGCTGAGGGAACCATAGGGTCAGAGCATCTATCTATCTATCTATCTATCTATCTATCTATCTATCTATCTACCTACCTACCTATCCATCCATCTATCCATCCGTCTATCATCTATATATTTATTTATCTATTTAAAGTATTGGGTACTAAAATTGGATCCTTTGTACTGCACTCCCCACCATAAGTCCCCTTTCTTAATTTTTTATTTTGAGTCAGGACCTTACTAAGCCTCTAAATTGCCCAGGCTAGACTCAAATTATGATCCCCCTGCCTCAGCCTCCCTGAGTGCAGGGATTACACACTTATGCTACCATGCCCACATAGTCCTAAAGTTTTTTTGCATTTTTAGTCTAGCTCTTAAGCATGTAGGGATGCCGCTGTGGAGTCCATTCCAGAGACCTCCAGGAAGGACGAGCGCCACAGAGGCAGCTGCCCTGGGTAGCGCAGCAACTCACCTCGGCTGCATCCTGGGGCTTCGGGGCATTCTCTTTCTCTTTCTTGCTCTTAGGCATTTCGTGTTTGATGCGTTTGGCTCCTGATACTTTTGTTTTATTCTCATTCTCCTGTGAACTGTTCTCCTGCTTCCGAGGTTTGATTGGAGGCAAGGGCTTATCTTCCTCTCCCTTAATAAACCTTTCATAAGGTAGGATTAATCTAAAATGAAAGCAGAAGAGATAATAAATCAGCTGAGTCAATCTGGTAGCATGAATACCATGGAGTTTGTTTTCTTTCTCAGTGCAGTAGTCACCCCTTATCCATAGAGGATCCACTTTAAGATCCTCCTGCCGGTGGAGACACCCCAGCCCCGCATATACCATGCTCTTCCTTATACATACAGATTCACTATCAATTGCTACATGAGTCACAGTGAGAGATTAACAATCACAACTAATAATAGCATATAAAAACTACTGATCTTTGTCATGAAAGTATGAGAACGTGGTTCTCCTCTCAAAAAACCCAAGACAGATGCGTTTTAGTTTCAGTCAGTGGCTGGCCTTGGGAACCTGAAACACGGAAGGCTACACTGTACAAGCCACTCGCTGAGTGACTTAATCGCTGGTGACATTGATGCATTTAGAAACTTCTGTCACAATGTGGTTATCTCCTGCATCTTGGAAAAATCACTTCAATACTTTCCTACAAAAGGTTTCTTTCTGGTGTTGTTGGTCCATGCATTGAGGATGCCAGCAGAAACAAGCAAGGTAGAGAACACTGTCTCCATGGTCCACGGCACAGGGCCACGTCCCAGCATGAGCACAACAACAGAGTCAACTGCTACCACTTGCCACTCCATCAGCTCCTTACTGAACTGCCTGCCTCATGCCAGGCAGTGCTCTGGGCACGGAGCTAGAGCAGTGAACGAGGCATTCAAAGCATCTGACCTCAGGAAGCTTGTGTTTCATGTGGGCCTAGTACAGAGCCACAGCCAGGAGCACCACATGGATCACTCCATATCTCCTCTGCCACAACTCTATCGAGTATTAGCATTATTATTCTATTTATGGTAGAAGGGACAACAGAGGCCTCCAGACATTGAATGATGTGCCTGAAGGTCACCATTTGTCAGGGCTAGAATTTGAACCTGGCTATACCAAGCTCTGGCTTTTAACTTTTATTCATCTAAAAATGTAGACCCAACGCTTAAGATCAAAAGGCTGCAGGGAGACAAGCTCGGCATGGTTAACATGGCTGTCTTGCTCTGTAACAGGGAGGGGGCCCAGAGTGCCACGTGAGAGGGTCTGTTTTGGGGTGCCAAGAAACACAGGGCTCCAGCAAGGAGGACTGAGAGCAACCACTCAAGCCACAGAAATCAGAGGGTTGAAAAATTCAAGCATTTTAATTATATAACTTTTTAAACAAAGTACATAAAATTGCTCTAAAAAGAGAAACATCAAACAGCTCTGGTTTTAATCTGTTTTCCCTCTGAGACACAGCTCTTGATCTGAACGGGAAAAAGAGCTGATGTAATTAAAAGGCATGGATTGCATTACAATCTCAGTTTCAACTTCAGTGATTAAAGTTTTTATAATGCATTTGGTATGATTAATGACTCACTGTGGGATTAATGCAAGACTCAGCCTTAAAAATATGAACCTTAATGCAGCAAACATAATTTGTTTTAAGTAAGACAAGTTGACTCAATGCAGAAAATGTACTTAGCTTATAAACAATTAAAATCTGTTCAAATATTGGGAATCCTAATTATTTTTAAAACAAGACATCTAGGCAGAAAATTTCTGTGATTTGGACATTTATTAGCTATCCTGCAATTGGTTTCTAGCTATGTAATTTGGGTCTCAGCTACTTAAACCATACACCACTGGTTAGGTTTGAAAGTAAAGATGTAGGGACATTTGTGATCATAATATTTTATTCTTTAATAGCATACCAAGAAATTGTGGGAAAATCAAATTCCAGTTTATAGCATATTAAACACAAAATCCACTTACTGAGCATGCTCAGACAAGGTATGTTCAAGCAGGCACAAATAACACTTTGGAGCTCTACATCTGACAGTGGGCCAGCCATAAAGATCAGCACAGCCCATAGGGAATAGTTATCTTCAGATCCTATTACAAACTGAGTTCAAACATGTTACAGCTGCTAAAACTAGAAACTGCATTCTCTATGTAGATTTACTAAAATAATATATGGCTGCCAAATACCTGCTTCCCACTGTAATATTACAGTTAATGTTTATATAATAAAAAGCATAACTAAGCAGAAAAGAGAAAAGTAATCTTGTTCATACTTGAATTTATTCTGTCTCATCTGTAAAGTGCCTGACACCCCCACTCCTGATTCCTTTTATCTGAGTAATTCTGCCAAGACTTTATCCTCTTCAATATCAGTAGGATGGGGATTTTTGTCCAGGAGTAAAATGTATTGAATGTTTTTAAACTGGAAAAATATTTTAAATTGAATTTAATGAAAACATACTTTAGTGTGGGCACAGATAGGTTTGTTTTACTTGTGTTTTGTTGCTATGGAAACCCAAGGAGCTCAGGAGTCTGGGTCCTACAATGGTTACCATTTGTTGGTGATATCCTTCCCCCAGCTCCTTTCTTTAATTAAGATAGTGACACCATGAGAGACCCTCTATCCCAAAAAGCAAGACAGCAGCACTACTGAGTATGGGGAGCTGGCAGAGGGGAGGGGAGTGTGGGGAAAGAGACTGGTGGGAAAGACAGTGGGGTCCAGAGCCCACCCCTCATCTGAGAATCTTGGGCTGATGTCACTGTAGATGGGAGCTAAAGCGACCTTCATTTCCTTCGACAGTTTTGCAAGTTCATGAGGCAGGGTAACATTTTCATTTCGGTTCCTTCTCCCCCCTCCCTTTTCTTCCATTTAGTTTTTCTCCCCTCCACTCAACTCAGCTGCTGGCTGACTGACAACAGTAAAAATACATTTCACTTCACTGGTCAAAGGCCTCTAGCCAGAAGCAGGAAATCTGGAATTAAATGTTTCTTGTATCTGGAAAGAGGCATGACTAAGGTAAAACGGAATCCAAACAAGCTCTGCTTGTTCCAGGCTTCCAGAAGCAGTGTGTGTGTGTGTGTGTGTGTGTGTGTGTGTGTGCATGCACCCATGTGTGTAAGTGTGTGTGTGTGTGTGTGTGTGTAAAGGTCAACTGAATGTTTTTTTTTCCCATCCTAAATCATCCAAAGATAATTATAGTGGCTCAGGGAAAAACGGCTCCCAAAATAAAACAAGAAAGGCAGCAGTTAAAAGGAAACAAGTAGAAATATGACCAGCCAAGCTCTGAAGAACAGGGCATGGTCTCGAACGACACACAAACAATCGCTGCTTCATAGCATGGTTTCCGTTTGCTACAATTTTCACGGAATGTTTTTTCAGTTATCCTGTCATGGTACAACACAATTACCCACAGGATATGATCTTATCAGTTGATTATTAGATGTTTTTTACAGGACCAGAGGACGAAAGCTATTATAGATCACTGAACATTTAAACATTCAACATACATGTGGTAACATTAAAAAGAGGTCAGCTAGCAGAAAGTCAACCCTGCCCAACGCAGGAAACTGCGTCGGTTTGAATTATATAAAGAACTCAGCATAATGCGCTTGGCTGATGATTATTCCTCAAATATTTGTAGTGCAACAAAGATTTAATCAGTTTCTAAACTACAGATGAAAGCAAGAATGTACCCAGCCCCCAAGAATTCATGACACAGAAGAAATATTTTCAATGGGCTGCGATTCTGAGAATGCTGCCTGGGTTTTAGGTGGGTGGAAGGAATGGGGAAAAGAAGCAGCAGAGTCATTAGCAAACCCACAGGCCCCGCCCCTCCCCATCTCCATCTCGACTAGGAACTGAAAGCCAGCCAGATAGATAGGTCTTTATCATTATCCAGACTTTGCATTTCAGATTAGCAAAATGCTTATTTACGATGCCATTAATGGATCTGAGATAGGTAAGCCGTCATGTATTAAAAAATAACATCTTTTCACAGGCATAAGCTTTGCAGCAGCATGAGATTTTATTTTTCCCCAAGAATAATACAAGAATAACATTTTCCGCCCCAAAGCAGAATCAGTAGGGGAGCTTTTGCTATCACAGAGATTCTTATTAAATTCAGTCACTGTGAAAAGCAATTTTTCTCCCTCTCTTTCCCATTCTTCTTCTTTTTTAAAATAAAGAAGATTTAAACTCAGCCCAAGTTAAAATTAACAAATCGATGGCATTACAACCTTGATTTATTAGGGTCTGAGCTAGTAAATTATCATCATACACGAAATTATTGGTTTGAAAAGATTTCAGCTTTGTTAAATCTCAAGTTAAATAATGGCGCTCGATATCCCAGGTTTTTAGATCTGCCTCATCTGATATTATAAAAAATTCAATACATTTCTCCACAGCAGAAGTCAGGGGTCAGCAAATCTATTACTGTAATGTAAGTAAGCTGGCAACCTGCCAACTCTTTCTCCTTTTTATTATTTATTTTAAACACTGAGGCAGATAATTTTATATTTACAGAGTCTAAAATCCTCCAGGGCCTTTGCTTCTCTTTCTCAACCAAAAACAGCAACCGGACATGAGAGAAATGCATGTCACACATGCCCTCATCACTTGTATTTCATACAAGAAAAGAACCTTTATTTTCATTAGGCAACGTGTCCCCTCCCCAGAAGCAGAGAAAAAACAATGTCAGCCTTCTTCTGAACGAGTAACCAGTGATGTCTGCTATATTGATTAATGCTTCCATGTAATGGCTGAACATTTGGGCCAAAACATTTAGCAAACAGTGCTTAAGAGGAGAAATGAGAATCCATCTATTTATAGAACCCTGAAAAATGATATTATAATAATGTCTGGAACTGATTCAACTCACAGAGTGAGGGAAAGAAGTGGGAAATCTTTAGGGTTGTATTTGAATCTCAAACTTACCCCAGTTACTTTAGAGACACTTTCATGGTATTAAATCTGTGAAAAATTCCAGGCCTGAATATTTGCTGGTATCCTTGGAGTGGAATATTTTAGGGGCAGGGGGAAATAAAGTCAGTGAGCATGTCAGGTCAAAATGTTCCTATGGTGCTATTCTTAGGCTATTAGGTTTTTTCCTAGCTGTAGAAAAGAAATGACATAGTGGATCCACTGGGGCTTCAGACCTGATCTAATCCCAAATGGACTCATTATACTTCTAGGTTGATTCGAGGGTTGACAAATTCTAAAGGTTGGCCTGACGTTTCCCTTCACAGCTAGAAATTGAAAATACAACTTCACTATGAAGCTGTGGGGGTGCAATCTTTCACCAAATATGAAGCCAATAGAAAGTATATTTTTCCTTTCTAAAGATGAAGTACACACACTTGTTCAGATTTCAATAAGCATAGAAAGTTTCTAATCTCACCGCTTACCTTTCTAAGTGCTAAAATATGACTACAATAATGGCAGAAGAGCATTTAGGCAGCAGAGAATTAGAAATACAAACAAACAAAACACACAAGGGTGTTTCCTCGTTACGCACAATATTTGAGCACTACCAACTCAGCTGCTCTGTTTCTATTCTTCTACAAGCCAGACTCCATCTCAGAAAGACGTGAGCTCCTACTGAAGATTCCATTACGTGGTATGAACCTTGGTAGACCAGATGGCAAAGTCTATGGCCATTCCATCCTGAATGTGCCCAATCTCATCTGGTCTCAGCAGCTAAGTAGGGTTGGGCCTGGTTAGTATTTGGATGGGAGATCAGACAGGAACCGATACGTGAGGAATGAAATATCCCAGAGCAAGAGAGCTGTAAGAGAGATTTCTGCAGTCTCCTCCCAGTGGGCAAGAACATGAACTGGAGCCTTTGAGCATCAAAGTACAAAGAGGAGCACTGCTGAGGCACAGAACACAACACATGGGCCTATGATGCGACCCATGTGAACCAAGGATGTGGTGAGCAAGGGTGTGGGTGAAAGGCTCGGCTAGTCCTGGAGCTACCATGGGTGAACTGTACTGTTTCTTCCAAAGGAAACAAGTGCCCATGCTGTTCTTTGGGTCCCGTGCCATTGTTTGTGTCCCATGCCAACACATCCAGAAAAGATCCATTAGGGTCAAGAAGGGACAGTGGTCAAAAAAGCTCTCTTCCCACTCAAAATGGTCTGCTCACCATGGGCTGTGCTACCTACTCCAAGGGCAGCGGAAGGGAGTAAGAAATGCTTCCACAATGCTAATCGCCTCCATCTTGCCTGGGAGGGATGAGTGTTTTGGCAGGCCTGCTGATAATTCTCCTACCTCCCTCTCAGTCTCAGAGTGCATGTGACCTAAGAGAAGAGAGAAGCCCAAGGAGGGACCCAGCAACCCAGTGGTTAGGGACCCAGTAAAGGTGACAGATCTCCTGGCCTGAGTGACATGGATTTTGGGAGAATGGGTGGAGGTAAGGAGGGCTGGTGGAAAGAAATCTCAGGTCATCCTTATCTACTGCTGAGGCATTATTATACTAGTAATAGTCACAAGAGAGTTCTGTTAACAGTAGATACAGCATGTTTTGACCTCAACTGTCACATAAAAAGACAGCCACTAATGTATTATTTTACCTTTATTTCATGAATGAGAATACTGAGGATCAAAACTAAGTGACTTAGTGATTTGACAGTGCTACACAGCTATGGAGTTCCCAAGTTTGAATTCAAGCACAGATCTGCTTCTGCTAGTCCAGGCTGACTTCATCTCATCCTGGTCACTGGATAACTTGATGCCTTTACTATCTGGGAAGCAGGAATGCAGGAGAGATTCTGAGCAACCACCCCAGGCCAGGTTAAGGGAATTCCAAGTCCTTGGGGAATTGCCTGGAGAGATCAGGGTGAGCATTCTTCTGTTCTCCAGGCAGTGTACTTACAAAATACTTTCCCCAAAGGGTCAACCCCTTACATCAAAGCCGTATGGCTTCAGCACAGGTCATGCTATACTTAGACCCAACACCAGGTCACAATTCTTCAAGACGATCAGTCCCTACTTCACGCTGACTAGGAAGAGAAACTCCAGAATCACATCCCTAGGACTTGATCGTACCAAGCCAGAATTTCCCATGATCTCCCTAATAGAATCCCTGGGGGCTTTTCTTTGATGGATGGTGTTGCCTTGGCATGTATAAGGCTGCCTCGGCTGATGGTAGACTCGAACTTTTAAATGGAGACCACACTGAAGAAAGCTGGACTGGGCTGAAGAAAGCTGATCTTATGTCTAGGGAATAAAATACATGCGTGTGATGGAGGACAGGAGCCACAGATAGTGCCTAACCCTCGGTGGCATCAGCCAGCCAAGATGGTGGTGATTACTCTTATTAGTGAGAACACCACGACTCGTTCGCCATGGCACCTTATGGAGCCTTCTCAAGAGCAGATGGGCGTTATTTCAAGCACAATAATCAAACACAATGATAGTGTTTTCGGTGTGATGCACACCTCACAGAGGAAAGCAGACACTGTCCATACACAAGACGGGCAAATAACAATGGTGCTTAAGTCCTTTGTGTGCTGGAATCTACTGGTTCCAGAGCTTCTGCAGTTGTTCACCCACTCCCTACAGCACGTAAGATTTTGGCCAAACTTTGCAACCACTTGTACAAAAACAAAATGTTCCAAGGGGTTTTCAGTGGATGAGTTAAAGATATATTTTAATGATAAATAATTACATTCTTCTGTCATCCGATACTTCTCTTTCCCCTCTCTTTTTTGGAAACATGCTTGCTGAATTTTCAATAGCTCCTTTGTGAAGGCATCTGCTACTCGCCTAATTGCAAAGATGTTTGTGCAATGGCATGCTGGAGCATACAGTTATTTAATCTTAATGATAAAGCCCTGAGGACACAGAATCATAAGGAGAAACCTCTTGTTATTTATCAAAAAGAAAGGGGGCTAAGACACCTAATCTATTCTCAAATTTAAATTCATGCTTGATGAAAACTATCAATAAAACAAGAGATCTGTAGAGTTTCTTAAACACTCTAGTTAGGGTCAGGGGGGTGTAGGGTGAAAATAAAAATAAGACAAAAAAGTAGCTTGATGAAGAAAAACTGCTGCTTAGAAGGTTTTCTTGCTTTTTTTTGGGGGGGGGGGTCAAACAAAGAACTTGCTGTAGTTTACAGCATGACACACACTCTTGATTAGTTTGTGCCTGAGGGTGTTTTTACACTTAACAGTGTAAACTCTGGCTTCTATTAATTACAACTTGCATTTAAAGGAAAA
Organism: Myocastor coypus; assembly: GCA_004027025.1. Lineage (NCBI taxonomy): Eukaryota > Metazoa > Chordata > Mammalia > Rodentia > Myocastoridae > Myocastor > Myocastor coypus. The sequence continues at coordinate 997 of PVJA010028414.1, read as the reverse complement.
TTTAAGAATTTTTAAATAGAGATTTTTCAAAGGCTGTTGTTTATTTTTTTAAAAAAATACAGAAACCAGTTTTTCTACTCCAGGGCCTGGCTAGGGTTTTGTTTTCCTTTTTTGAAAGTTTCTTGAAATATCCAGGCACTGGTAAGTTCGAGCACGTTAGGCATGCTGGGAGGTACAGGCTGCGAGTTAGGCATGCTGGGAGGTACAGGCTGCGAGGCTGTGATGCATGACATCGCTGGACTGTCATTTGGAAGACATTCTTTGCAGATGATAAGAAGAAGCTACTCTGGGTGCAGGGCGCATTCCCTGACACAGCTGAGCTCCCTAAAGACAGCCAGTGTGGTGAAGAACAGAGGAAGACCAAATGTGCAGCCTGAGTTTGCCCAACTCTGAGCAACTTGCGTCTGACTTTCGGGGTTGCAAACACCGTTAGGGCCCACGTGACCTCTTTAGGTTTTCTAGAAAGAGCTACCCTTTTCGTTTGGAGTTCATTTAGTTCATTCATCCTTTACTTCCTAATACATTTGTGATTTGCATCCAAGAGGAACACTGGAGAAGTTTCCAGAAGACAATTATCATGCAGTCCTTCCCTTCAGAAACAGATTCTTCATTGTTCTTGAATTCCACCACCTAATTCTTTTAGGCAACCCATGATGCTGTCCCTTGAGTTCCAAGCCTGCCTCTGGAAGATCCAGCTCAAATTGTAGATTATTTAGAGAGATTTTTTCCAAGTTCAGTGCAAAGTTCTCTCTCTCCTCCTTGATACCTGTTGAACTTGCTACTTGTATCTATCACATATTTGTTCTTTTATAGCTTTAAATATTTAAATCGTTCTCATGCATCTATGGCTTATGAAGGACATCTTGTGAACAGTTAGCTAAGACAGGAGTCACAGTGTTTCCCAGCTCCCCTGAGCTGGGTGTGGCTATATGGAGGTGCCACACTGCGAAGGATCTGCTGGCTAAACAGCATCGTGTTCCCTTAGCAATTTCTGCCC
>PVJA010028413.1:0-27641 GCA_004027025.1 Myocastor coypus | reverse complement strand
AAAAAAAAAAAAAAAAAAAAAAATTAAAAGAGCTAAATTTTAAGATCTAAATCAATTTTCTTAAAACCATTAAGAATTGTCCTCCAAAACAAAATGCTCATTTCACCAAAGGTCAAAATTTAAGTTCTATCAAAATCAGAACAAGACAAAATGAAAAACCTACATGAATGAAAAATAACAAAATTTATGAAAATTTATGGCAAGTGCAAGGTCATGATTTCAAACACCTGGAAGGGGTGGTCAGTACATTTTGCAGACTCTGCTGTACCAATTAGCCTTCAGCTGACTTTAAAAAAAAAACCATGATGGCTCATCAAAATATATATTTTCCATTTGTTTTTTAAAATTAAAAATAATAATTAGGGCCGGGCGTGGTGGCGCACGCCTGTAATCCTAGCACTCGGGAGGCTGAGGCAGGAGGATCGGTGCGAGTTCGAGACCAGCCAGGGCTACAAAAGTGAGCTCAAGGCCAGCCTCAACTGCATAGCGAGACCCTGTCTCAAAAAAGACAAAAAAAAAAAAAAAAAAAATTAAAAAGATAACACATTAAGAAAGTCACATTCAATTGCCTGATGCACTTTGATGGCACGTACAGCATATGAAGGTCAGGAAGGCTGTCGGTGGCACACGTTGTTGGGATACTCATCTTCGGGATTTAGCTTTTTTCTAAACAGTGTAAAATACCCACAATTCCAAGTATGAAGGGACATAGACCTCCTTTGAGAATTCTGCAGGGGAACACAGGCACCCAACTTATTCTTCATAGAGCCACAGGGCTTCTCCTCCTCCTCCTTCTTCTTTAAATGTATCTGGTACAAGGTCTCACTACAGTTGTGAATAGTTCTGTTGAAGTTGTAAGATATAACGTATGCAGTGTTCTTTTTTTTTGTATTTTAGGGAAGAGCCTACAGGGTGTTCAGGGTATCACTACCAGACTGAATGCCTAGTGATCCACCTGTTTACAGCCTCCCAAGAGCTGGGATTACAGGTGCATGCCACTATGCCCAGTCTCAGTTGCCATCTCCATGCGCCCAGGGGATAGGGTTGCCATGGCAGGCCCAGGAATTGAACCCCTAGCCCCTGTGCTTGCTTGCAAATGCTTTAATTCCCTGAGCTATTTGGCCAGCCCTGATGGTCTATTTTTAAAACCCAGAGACCTAGTTTCAAGGAGAGATCTCAACCCAGGGACTGTGGTGAACTGGGAACTCCCACCCTGAAACCAGTGGTCTCCTGGTCAAGCAGTCATTATCCTGGTACTGACAATGTCTTAGCTTAGGGAAACCCTCTTCAAAAATGTAGTGTGGGCTGGGCGTGGTGGCTGATGCCTGTAATCCCAGCACTTGGGAGGCTGAGGCAGGAGGATCGTTGTGAGTTCGAGACCAGCCTGGGCTACAAAAGTGAGCTCAAAGCCAGCCTGAACTGCACAGTGAGACCCTGTCTCAAAAAGAAAAAAAAATGTAGTGTGGAATGAGGCACCCCATGCCCAGTTTCTCAATAGGCTCTCTTTTGAATGCTTCTGAGGGTGGCTGATGGGAAGAAGAGGGGGAGAAGGAGGAAGAGGAGGAGGAAGAAGGGGAAGAGGAGGAGGAAGAGGAGGAAGAAAAGGGGGAGAAGAGGGAAGGGGAGGGGGGGAGGAGGAGGAGGAGGAGGAGGAGGAGGAGGAGGGACAAACAACAAAAATGTCCCCAGGAAATGTGCAAGTCACTGAAACAGTAAAATTGTGTTAGAAAGAAGTAGGGCCATTGTGACCCTTTCTCACTACTCCCCGTCCCTTAGGTGTGCTTCCTGCACTCCTTGGACACTGTTATGGTTTATGTCTAGTTGTCCCCCTAAAGCCTCATGTAGTCATTGGGCGGGGACTTCTAGAGTTTGAGACTTGATCCATGATCCCTGGGATTATGGGTTTTAGTACTGATGGGATTATGGGTGTAGCCTAAGGCAGGGCCTAAGGCGGAGAGCCTAAATGTAATATAAAGAGACAAAACTGCAGTCCCACTTGGGGACTTCTCCAAAGTTTTCTGATTAAAATTTTCTAACAGGTTAAAAAAAAAAAAAAGAGACAGAGAGACAGACTTGAGCTGTTGCTGCTTCTCGGCTGTCCTGATTGACTGGCTGCCTCTGCCACCATTTTGCTGCTGTTCTGCCTCCATGAACTGGATGCTCTCCGCCCTGCTCCACTCAGCCTTGGGCCAGCCAAATATGGACTAAAACCTCTATGAACTGTGAGCTAAATAAACCTTTCCTTCCTTCATTTTGAGTGTTGGGTATTTGTCCCAGCACCGAGCAAAAAGTAACTAAGACAGACACTTTCTTGTTCTCGTGAGTTTGGGGCCATGGCTCTGTCTGCCCACTATGCCCTTGCCTTTGCTTTCTTAGCATTCACCTGCCAAAAGCCTAGGGATTGCTTTGTGTAGAACGTTTCCAGAACTCATGGACAGAATCAATATATTCGCCTTCCCTTTAAAAATGTAATTTTTTCAACTTATTTGGAAATATTTCTCTCTCTCTCTCTGCTTTTTTTTTGATTCTTATACACATTGTTTTTTTTGAAAGATTTAAAATTTCTGAATTTGGTTGAAATTATAGCACATTTCCAACAAAAATGAAACTTCGTATAAGTAGATTGTAAGTTAAAGATACAGTATAAACCTTAAAACAAAATTTAGGATTAAACAATATTCAGAAAAGCAATTAAATATTAATTCAATATTAAATATTTCAAAACAATTCAACTAAGAAAAAGTTTTCATGTTAGTAAAGAATTACTAAGAGTAAAACATAACATGAACACTGGAATGGCAAATATATGACCAACATTTCTAACATTTTGGGGATAGGATATTGCACAAAGTTGTAGTATATCATGGACATAGACAGTGTCCATGATGCTTGCTGATGGCTGGGTGACACTTGGGACTGAACTACTGCTATTTCTTTGATATCCACCCTGTAGATCTGGTTAGAATCATGACCCAGGGTGCAGGAGAAGTCCATTTGCAGAATATGCTGATGGAAATATTTTGCTACTGCATACAAAAGAATAATTGAAAGACTGCTGTTGTATACCTTTTTCTCCTGTGTTTAATTGTTTGATGGGTTCTTTCCATTCTCATTCATGGAAGTGTGGTCATTTTGATCTCTCTCTAGAATATCTTTTTGTAGTCTGTGTAAGGTTGGTTTTGTCATCATGAAATTCTTTAATTGTTCTTTGTCATGGAAGTATTTCACTTCTCTATTATACCTGAAAGAGTTTTGCAGGATATATCAGTCTGGATTAGAATTTGTTTTCTTGCAAGATTTGTAGTACTTGTTCTATGTTCTTCTTGACTTGATGATTTGTGAAGGAAAATCTGCCATTATTCTGATGGGTTTTCCTTCAAATGTGATCTTTTTCTTTTCTCTAGTGGCTTTTAGTATACTGGTCATATGTTGAATTTCTGGTATCTTGATTATTATATGTCTGAGTATGGTTTTAATTGGGTTGATGTTATTTGGAGTTCTATGTGCTTTGGTTACCTGAATGTCAGATTGTTTCCCCATATTTAGGATGTTTTCTGCTATTACTTCTGCCCATTTCTTTTTATATCATTTATATTGGCTCCTTCTTTCTCATTGATGCCTATTAGTCTCGCATTGTTCATCTTGCATCATCTTGCAGATGTTGACTTATTTTTTCTTGCATCCTAGTTGTTTTTAAGAGATCTTTCTTACCTTTTCACTAGCTGCAATGGTGTCTTCAAGGTCTGAAAGTCTATTTTCACTTTCATTTAAAGAGTTTTGCCAGCTTGTGTTTGAGGTTTTAATTTCCCACATATCACTTTGAATCAGCTTCACCCATTCTATTTCTTTCCTGTATTGCTCATTCAAGAATTCCATCATTTTTCTGTTCTTTTTTTATTATTAGTGTCTTCTTTAGGAACACTTCTTTCATTATAGTTACCATTTCTTTTTTTACTTCTTTTTATTTCTTTAAGAATTATTTTATTTTATTTTTATTTTTTTCTAGTTTCAGAACTTTTGTTTGTTTATTTATTTTTATGGCTGGCTCAGCCTGCCCTGAGGGCAGGGCTGGCGCAGCATGTGGTGCTGGGGATTGAACCATGGTCCCTGCAGCCGCCTAAGCTTTCCTAAGCAGGTGCTTTAGATCACTGAACTATCCTGCCCGGTCCCCACTTCAGAAATTACTTCGGACCTGATTTCTTCTATACCTTTCTGCAGTTGTTTCTTTGCTTCAGATGCTATTATTTCAGAGATTTCAGGTGTATGATTGCCAATTTCTTCTATACTATTGTCTCCTGCATTTGTTCTGGGTGGGCTCAAGTTCTGAGAGTGCATTTTTCTCCATCTCTTTGTCATTTTGTATAGCATTGTCTTCTGACCTTTGGTGTAGAGCTTTGGTGCAGTTATTATCTTAGCACCAGGTCCAGATCTACCAAGTTAAGACTTGTCCAGGTGGATGTGGCTTGGATCTGGCTGCTGAGCTCTACTTCATTCTGCTTCAGCCCTTGGAGGTAAACCCACTGTGCTACTCTGGCAAGATGTTCTGCTCCTGAATCAGCTGGGTGGATCTTTCCTCTAGCCTTTCTGTAGGGAGTTCTGCCACAGGCTCCACAGCAGATATACCAGCCTTGGCTCTGGGTCAAATGAGGACTGGGTGAGCCCCAGGCCATCTCACTCACACAATGGGCCTGGGCTCTGGGTCAATGAAGATCTGATGGGCTCTAGCTTGTCCCACTCACATGCTGGGCCCAAGCCCTGGATTGAATGAGGACTGGGCAGGCCCTGGGCTGTCTTACTCGCATGCCAGGCCTGGGCTCTTGAAATATTTCAAACATACAGGAAATTTTGAAAGATTAATAAAACAAACTCCCATATGGCCTTGCCTGGTGGAAAGAGCTGTGAACATGTCACTTAATTTCTCTTTCTGTATACTTTTTCTTTTGTTGTTGTTGAGCTATTGGAAGGTTAGATCTATAGTGTCATAGTTACTTTTTTTGTTGCTGAGACAAAATACTCAGCATCCACAAAGGGAGGAATGATTTATTTAGCTCATAGTTGGTAGAATTTTTTGTCTAGAATTGGTTGACTCCAAGGCAAGGTGGTTGTCTTAGTTACTTTTTACTTGTTGCTGGGACAAATACCCAACACTCAAAATGAAAGGATGAAAGGTTTATTTAGATCACAGTTACTGGAGGTTTCAGTCCATATTTGGCTGGCCCAAGGCTGAGTGGAACAGGGCAGAGAGCATCCAGTTCATGGTGGTGGAACAGCAACAAAATGTTGACAGAGGCCGGGCGTGGTGGCTCACGCCTGTAATCCCAGCACTCGGCAGGCTGAGGCAGGAGGATTGGTGAGAGTTCGAGACCAGCCTGGGCTACAAAAGTGAGCTCAAGGCCAGCCTCAACTGCATAGTGAGACCCTGTCTCAAAAAAGACAAAAAAAAAAAAATGGTGACAGAGGCAACTGACCAACTAGGGCAACAGAGAGCAACAGTATGAATCTGTCTCTCTCTCTCTCTTTATATTGCATTCAGGCTCACTGCCTCTGCCTATCCACCTTAGGCCACACCCATAATCCCAGAAGTACTCAGACCCATAATCCCATCAGTACTAAAACACATAATCCCAGTGGATTTCAGTCAAGTCTCAAACTCTAGAAGTCCCCATCCCATGATTGCATGAGGCTTTGGGGGGACAACCAGACATAAACCATAACAGTGGCACAGTAGATAGGCATCATCAGAGAGGAGAACAATTGATGGCAGACAGAAGACAGCAAATGCAATGAGGATGGTGGAGAGAAGGGGAGCGAGTCTCTTTCTGTCCTTTGTATAGTACGTCTCTTACATTGTATTGTACCCCCCCTATGGTGAATGTAGCACTCACACCCTTAATCCTAGTCAGAACTATGTCAAACCAATCAGTGGACCAACTTACTAATCACTCATCCTTAAGCCTAGCACTACACACTCTAGATTTCACCTCTAAAAAAGCCCTATGACTACATGAGTCTTTGGGGGGATTTCTAGACACAACCATAGCACATATCATGACACATCACTTCTCAGTGTTCAGCATGCTTCACTTAACAATAGATATTTGTCATTCCAGCATGGTGGTGCATACCTCTAATCCCAGAATTCTTGTAGTGATGGAGACTTTATAGGCATGAAAAACAGGATAAAGGCCTCATTGAGCTTTATCAAAAATAAATAAGGCAGTTTGACCTCTGAAGCAGACTTCAGCAATTAGAAGGGTAAAGGCAGGGCTGCTGAGATAGCTCAGCCATCTAAAGTGCCTGCTTAGGCAAGCTTAGGCAACTGCAGTGACCGTGGTTTGATCTGTAGCACCACATGCTACACCAGCCCCACCCCCAAGGCAGGCTGAACCAGCCATAATATAAATAAATAAATAAAGTTAAAAGAAAAAAAGAAGGGTAAAGTCAGTTATATTCTTCTTTGTAAATAAGGAGATTAAAAGGAATTGAAGTTTCTTGTGAAATTCTGAGTGAACTTACTCAGGCTACAGATTCCCAGTCTAAAGAATTTCAGGTTCCTGCATTCAGCAGTTTAACCCTAGATAGCCAATTTACTCAGAACAATAGTCAGTTACCCATGTGGCTGGAAATTGTAAGAGTGTGTCAGTGACTGAAGTCTCTTTTATAGCTAGCATATTATTATGACTGTGTTTTATATATTTTAAGGTTATTCTTTTCTGCTTGATGTCCAAGATTAAATTAAAGTGAGACTTATATTAATTAAAATTAATTTTTTGCTATCTACCAAGGACAGTTAAGTCTCCTGAGGATTTACCTTGAATAACACCTCTCAACTCTCCTTTCATGTGAGCCATCTGAATGAGTCACTGTCATTGCTGGACCAAGTTGCTTTCTATGAAATATTGAGAGACTTTCCTCTCCTGGTGACTTCCCTTAGTCACACTATACAATATTGATCTCCTTCTATAGTCCAGCAATTTTGAACATTGTCCAGCAGAAAAGTAGAACCCTAAGATGTATAAATCTTCCTAAAGGACCCTTTCTAGCTTTTCTCATAGCACCTAGTTGAATTGTCTTTCTGCTGCTATAGTCACATCCCTATAGAATTTAAAAAGTTAATAGTACATAATGCCATGTGAAGTTTATTGTGAGGTGCAAAATTTTTAAAATTACTTTTAATAAGAAATAACTGCCGAGCGTGGTGGCGCATACCTGTAATCCCAGCACTCGGGAGGCTGAGGCAGGATGATCGGTGCAAGTTCGAGACCAGCCTGGGCTACAAAAGTGAGCTCAAGGCCAGCCTGAACTGCGTAGTGAGACCCTGTCTCAAAAAGACAAAAAAAAAAAAAAAAAAAAAAAAAAAAAAAAAAAAAAAAAAAAAAAAAAAAGAAAGAAAGAAAGAAATAACTATATGATAGTTTCAAAACATGTTAGTAGTACATTCACAATAATTGACACAAAGTCAGGTGTAAATTTTGTAGGAAAGTATTCCTTTTTATTTTTTTTTTGTTGCAGGACTTGGGCTCTAACTCACATGTTTCACTTGCCAGGCAGGCACTTGTGCCACGGAACTATCTCCCCAGCTCTCCACTTACTGTTTTTGTAGTTGAATTTTGAGTATACAATAAGCATGTTCAGCAATTTTTTTTTGTTGTTGTTGTTTTGAGACAGGGTCTTGCTACACAGTTCAGGCTGGCCTCGAGCTCGCTTTTATAGCCCAGGTTGGTCTTGAACTTGCACTGATTCTCTTGCCTCAGCCTCCCAAGTTCTGGGATTACAGGTGTGTACCACCATGCCCAGTAAACTTTATTTATTTATATTATGGCCAGCTCAGCCTGCCTTGGGGGTGGGGCTGGCGCAGCATGTGCTGCTGGGGATAGAACTGTGGTCCCTGAAGTTGCCTAAGCTTGCCTAAGCAGATACTTTTGACTGCTGAGCCATTTTGCCAACCTTAACAATTTCTTGACCTTGAGGGTTATAGTGAATTCCTGTGGATAAAGAAATGTGGAAAGTTTCACAACAGGTTCAGTGGAAAGCAGTACTGGTATAAGCTAGGCCAATGTCAGTTAAGTGTCTGTGGACATTCAAGGGCACCAAAATCATCCAAATGAGCAGTGACATGTTTAGTCACTTCACTAGTATGGGTGGACACAAAAATAAAACATGAGAAAATATCTTCTAAAATGTAGACCTTAGCCAGGCATGGTGGCACACATCTGTAATCCCAGCACTTGGGAGGCTGAGGCAGGAGGATCGATGTGAGTTTGAGACCAGCCTGGCTACAAAAGTGAGCTCAGGGCCAGCCTGAACTGCATAGTGAGACCCTGTCTCAAAAAGACAAAAAACAAAACAAAGCAAAACAAAGAAAACAAACAAACAAAAAATAGGCCCATTTTAGAAAGCCAAACTCAGGAATGTGAGTGGCATCCATTAGCCAAAGGTGATTAGGCAAACCCTCAAAGATTAAGTCCCAGAGGGAGTGAGGGAAACTGTATTATGCATTAGGAACATTGGTTAACAATTTGGGGCCTGGTGAGATGGCTCAGTGGTCTAAAGCGCCTGCTTGGGAAAGCTTGGGCGGTTTCAGGGACCACAGTTTGATCCCTGGCACCACATGGTGCGCCAGCCCTGCCCTTGGGGCGGGCTGAGCTGGCCATAAAAATGAGTGAATAAACAAACAAAGGTTCTGAAACAAGAAAAAAAAATAAAATAAAAAATTCTTAAAACAAACAAACAAAATACCAACAACAACAACAACAACAAAAAACAATTTGGGTTAATAGGAACTGTTTGTGTTAGGCAGAAGTGTTTTGATGGAAAGTGGCATAAGAGGCAGAAGCCTGTGAAATGCATCTGAGGGAGTAACAGTAGCTGGCAATATGTCTATTACAGTATTTCCCTCAGTGAGAGGCCCCAGAAATTGAAAATGGGAACATAAGTGATTGATGAAACAGAGGACATGACATGATCGAATGACAAATTGGATAGTGTGAAATAAAGGAAGAAGATCTTCTTGGTCAATGTGAATAGTAGTAGTTCTGGTGTGGTACATTCTATCACAAATATAAGTACTATCTGGGAAGAGGTTAATGGGAGTGGATGAGTGATCTTATAAGGGCTATATGACAGCTCGAAATTTGGTCTTCTGTGCAGGAAAAAAACCTGTATCTTTTATTTGAGAAGAGCAGGCCATTACATAACCACCTCTAGCCAAAAAGGACCTATCTATGAAAACAGTAACACCTTTTGGTATGTAAAGGAAGCAAACTGAGTTGACTTGTCTAGAGGATAGTGTTAATCAACAACACCAGGGAAGTTAGCCAGTGTAGATGGCCAGGAGGCCAAAAATTGCCACAGACACTGTTTTTGAGCAGCAAAAAAGGGTACAATGATAGTTTGGCCCTTGTGACCAAAGGGCTAAATGGCATGTGTCTGCCATGTGCATTCAGCTTTGCCACAGCATGGTAAAGGGGAGTAATGGTTTTATGTGTAACATGTGGCATATGTAGCCATTGCCAAGGGCCCTGAGACCATCAAAGAACCCAAGTAAGCATATGCTGAGTTGGGAAAATTATTGAAATCATTGATGTAGATAGTTGAGCATCAGAGAGGGTCAGATTAACTTTGTTTAAGGGGACTTTAGTCTCTGATGTATGTGTTCTTGGAGATATGGAGGCTGGGTCTCTCTTGAAAAGGTCAAAGAGAGAACCTAAGTCATGAGCTGTTAGCTTAAGAGCTGGGCAGAGCCAATTAATTTACCAAGTAAAGTATGAGAATCAGTTAAGATTACAAGATGATTAACCCATATCTGAATAGTTTGATGTACAATATGTCTCTGTTGGATAAGGTGGCCCAAATATGAGAAATGTGTCATGGTTTTCACCTTCTCAGGGGTCACTATCTACCATGCCTGTACTATGAAGGGCTTTGTCTAATCGAAGAAATATTTTGTGCAATGTAGCTAAGGATCCATGTGCTAGAAGGATGTCATCTGTGTAATGAATAAGATAAACAGATGATGAGCCTGATGAACTGACAGTGGCTGCAGCCACAGCCTCATGATGTACAGTAGGACTGTTTGCCTTTCCCTGTGGCCGACAACACAACTGGGAATGGCACGTAAAGATATTGTAGGTAATGGAGGGTAAACTAAAGACAAAAATGTTTTTTATCTTGAGATTGGAGAAGAATCATAAAAAAAGGTATTTAAAATTACTCACCATGAGGAAAAATACAATGGGATAGTTATGGGACTGGGAAATACTGGTTGAAGTACTCCCTTAAATTCCATGGTGCAACCAACAGCCCAAACATCCTGTAATAATCTCCATTTTCCCGACTTCTTTTTTAATCACAAAAATTGGACTATTCTAAGAGCAACTACAGGATTCTAGGTGCCTCACCATCATCTGGTCATTAACCAGTATATAAGCTGCTGTAAGTTTCTCCTGAGTGAAGGGCTACTGGTCAACCCAAAGAAAATCATCAGATATCCAAGTTATCTTGGACATCACTTATGGAGTCAAAGAAGAGATCAAGTCTCTTCCTGAAAAGGTGAAGGTGAGTATCCTGTGCCAAAATAGTCCTTTTTAGGGACCACTGGAGGGAGTTTTCCCTTTCCCTGTATCAACCAAACAGGGTTTAGTTGAGTGTGGAGAAAACTTTGCTTTCATCTGATAAGTAACCAAAGATTTGAACTGACCCAAAATGCCCCCATAGCCTGTAATATGTCATGACCAACAATTTAACTGGTATGTGGGGAAATATAAGACATAATGTCCAAAGTGGCTCTCTGCACTTCTCCAAATTAACAATTTAACATTTCTACTAGGGTGAGAAACATTGCCAGCACCCTGTAGATCTGAAGTTGCTATATCCAAAGGTCATGCCATAGGCCAATGGCTGGGTAATAATTGAAACATATGCACCTATGTCCCAAAGCCCTTTGAATGTTTTTCCTTCAATAAGCAACTCAATCTCAGGACAACCTTGTCTAATCTGTTGAATCCAGAAAGTATCAGAGGACCCAAAACCTTTGGGGTTTCTTTCTTTCTTTACAAAGTTTCCAATTTTGTCAAAGGAAAAATGGTCAACTGAGTGATATGAGAGTCTGGGGTGACCTGAATAATGTGTTGAATAGTTTGAATCATAACTTTGATCTCCACTGTATAATCAGCATTGATGATTCCAAGTAAAACCTGGAGACTTCTTAAAGTGAGGCTACTGTGGCTTACCATGAGTTTCATTGATCCTTGGGGTAAAGGTCCCTAGACTCTTGCAGGTATATCTTGGGGTCCCATTTCAGGAGTTAATATAAATCTGCAGAAGTGTCCTAATTCCAAGCTTCTGCTGTCTTTTTAAAATTTTTTAAAAAAATTTTTTATTTTATTTATTTATTTATTTTTCTTGTTTTAGAATCTTTGTTTGTTTATTCACTCATTTTTATGGCTGGCTCAGCCCGTCCCGAGGGCAGGGCTGGCGCAGCATGTGGTGCCGGGGATCGAACCTCGGTCCCTGAAGCCGCCCAAGCTTTCCTAAGCAGGTGCTTTAGACCGCTGAGCCATCCCACCGGGCCCTCTGCTGTCTTTTATTGCTTGTCAGGGATCAGAAAAATGCTTGGTGGTAAAGGGTAGGCTGGGGAGGACTCAGAGGAACATCCCTCACTGTTTGGTGGGGCAGGGAAGGCCTCACTGGGAGTTTCCCAGAATAGGTTGACCTTCCACACCAGTCTTGGATCTACACTTACTAGCCCAATGATATCCTTTTCTACACTTTGAACAGATAATGTAAAGTTTTGTGGAAAGGACAAATAGTAGCTGTGCTGCCTCTACATGTGCAGAAGCACAACTTACAAACAAGCAAAGTTACAAACAAGTAACTTTGTTACATTTCTTTTAGGCTATGGATGAAAAGCTTGAGTGATAGCTACTGTCAAGGCAGCTCCTTGTACATATAAGGGGCTGCTGTTTGCACAAATCCAAATCCTGTCAAATAGCATAAGTTATGTTTTATGGGCTCGTAACATCTCTTTACACCATTTATTTGCATTTTTTGAAAGACCAGTCATTGAACAGTTAACTTGCTAACTTCTGTGTTGTTGACAGTTTTCCCACTAGTCTGAAATAAATGTGCCAAAAAATCCTGAAAAGATTCATCAGGACCCTGGTGAATGGAGGAGGTCAGATTGACAAATGTCTTGCCCTTTGAAGGAAGGTCCCTCCAAACCCTAGGGGTGACTATTCTACTTTGTTCATATGCTTGCATTCAACAGTAAACTGCTTATTTGCATCAGCAAACATACCTGCTCCAGTTAGCATGTCTTTTGTAGTAGTCACATTGTGAGTGGCTTTACAAGTGGCCTGATCTGTGCACAAATCAAAGCAATTTTTATTCTGCAATAAATACTCCCCTGAGCCAGGTGTGGTGGCTCACACCTGTAATCCCAGCACTCGGGAGGCTGAGACAGGAGGATTGGTGCAAGTTCGAGATCAGTCTGGGCTACAAAAGTGAGCTCAAGGCCAGCCTCAACTGCATAGCGAGACCCTGTCTCAAAAAGACAAACAAACAAACAAATAAATAAATAAATAAATAAATAAATAAATACTCCCCTGGATTTAAACATGCTTTGGCCATTCCTTTCCAATCATTAGGGGCCATAACCTGCCATCCCATGAACTGTGTAAAATCCAAGGTAAAAGGGGCTGTGGAGCCATCAGTAGCAGTTGCTTGTTTCAGTTCTTAAACAGTAAAGTTTCATGAAGACATACCACTTTTCCCAGATTATTGGGATCTTGGATTTCAGCAACAGGATGGACATGTTGAAAATCCTCCAGGGATTCTTCCACCCTCCTGGATCTTTTTAGTACCAATTGCAGGGGAGAGAGAAAGGATGACTCCATTCTATGAAGGGTGGAAGTCTCAGCCTGTGACATAGCAAAATTTTTCTTTTTTTTTTTTCAAATTTATTTTATTTTTTTTTAAGAATTTTTTATTTATTTTATTTATTTTTTTTCTTGTTTCAGAACCTTTTGTTTGTTTATTCACTCATTTTAATGGCCGGCTCAGCCCGTCCCGAGGGCGGGGCTGGCGCAGCATGTGGTGCCGGGGGTCAAACAGCCAGCAGTCCCTGAAGCCGCCCAAGCTTTCCCAAGCAGGCGCTTTAGACCACTGAGCCATCCCATCAGGCCCCGCAAAATTTTTCTAAATTGAGCAGAAGTACCTGTTTGTGGCGCAGTTAAGGTTATTAGCTTTACTGTGGGCAGCTGCGAAGTAGAAGTTGCAGCAAAATACTCCAGTGGGGAAAGATCGTTGGCCCCCACTGTTCCTTCCTTATCCAATGGAGCAAAGCTGGAGGGTTCAAGCTCTGTCTGGTGAGCTGATGCTCCACTGCCCTTTCTGCTCAGGTTTTTAAAAAATATGTATCTTTTAAAAATATTTATTTATTTATTTATTATGTCTGGCTCAGCCTACCCTGGGGGTGGGGCTGATGCAGTATGTGGTGCCGGGGATCGAACTGTAGTCCCTGTGGTTGCCTGAGCTTTCCTAAGCAGGTGCTTTAGGCCACTGAGCCATCTTGCTGGCCCTGTTAAGGGAGGTTATTTATTTATTTATTATTATTTTTAAAAATTTTATTTATTTATTTTTCTTGTTTCAGAACTTTTGTTTGTTTATTTATTTATTTTTATGGCCAGCTCAGCCTGCCCTGAGGGCAGGGCTGGCGCAGCATGTGGTGCTGGGGATCGAACCGCGGTCCCTGCAGCCACTGAACTTTCCTAAGCAGGTGCTTTAGACCACTGACCCATCCTGCCTGGGCCAAAGGAGGTTATTTAAATAAAATGTAAGACCCAGAAAATAAAATAAGATCCTGAGTTTTACTCTCATCTAATTACATCAGACTCACTAGAGACACAGCTGAGATGACACCGGTTTCAACACTCCTTGGGTGATTCTAACATAGAATCAGCATTAAGAACTATTATTCTTTGAGCTGGGGAGATAGCTCAGTAGAATAAGTGCCTAACTGGCAAGTTCAGGGTTCTGAGTTTGACCTGGTACACTGGGGGGGGGGGGAGAACTATTGCTCTATGTCCTATATGGAATTGAAACTAGGAGGGGCTAGATTTTTTTTTTTTTTTTTTGTATTATAGCTGGCTCAGCCTGCCTTGGGGGCTGGTGCAGCATGTGGTGCCGGGGATCAAACCGCAGTCCCTGCAGTTGCCTAAGCTTTTCTAAGTAGGTGCTTTAGACTGCTGAACCATCTTGCAGGCCCAAGGAGCTGGATTTGGGAATACATTTTTGTACATAATATTTTATCCATTGCAGGAAAACTTTAAAGATATGGATGTGTAGTCCTGCCTCCTAGATTCTGCTGTAGTTGGTATGGGATTTTGAAAATCTCAGGTGATTCTAAAGTGATGAAAACACATTGCCTTTGGTTATATTGCTTGACCAATTTGCATCATACCAGGTGACACAGAATCCCACAGCATTCTATTGTTTGGTTCCACTAAATTTGATCACTGGGTTAAGGACAGGCGTCTCTATTGCAAAGGAGCAACAGCTCTCCCAGCTGAGTGTGGTGACTTATGTTATAATCCCATCACCAGGGAGGCTGATGCCCAAGGACTGCTGAGAGCTTGAGGTCAGCTTGGGCATTCACCATAATTAATGTTTCTTGTGTAAAAGTGAGCAGTCTCTGGATGATCTATAACAGGCTTTCTGCTGATGGTTTTAGTTTTCATTAATGGTTGTTACATCAGAGTGGATCATTGTATCAGTGGTTATAAAATTTTTCATTCCTTCTTCACTTATGAGTGCTTTCTTTTCCTTTTCTTTTTCTTTTCAGACAGGTCTTGCTCTAGTCCAGGCTGGCCTGGAATGTGATTTTTGGGCCACGGTGGTCCCTAACTTGTGGTCTTACCACTTCAGTCTCCTGAATGCTGGGATGACTGGGGTGCACCTCCATGCCTGGCAAGATCTTTTAAGTAAAATTTTTATATTGAAATGTAACATATATAGTTATGTTGACATATAGGTAAAGCCACAAAAAAATAAGCCTATAGAATTTTCACATAGCAAATTCTTATATAGGCAGCTGTCAGATAAAGAAATAAAACATTGTCGGTACCCTATAAGCCCTCCATCCTCAACCACACCTCCTATTCTTAATGCTTCTACCCCTTTGTGGGTAGCCAGCAGCCTGACTATTACGGAGTTTTGCTTGGATGGGGTCTGGCTATGTTGCCCAGGCTCTATTGCCTCAGCCTCCTGAGTAGCTGGGGTTACAACTACATGCAAACACAGCCAGCTGTCATTCTAAAGTGTCAGTGAGCTTACTTGCTTGGGAACTTTGTGTTCATGGAAACATACGGCAGTTCTTCTTTTTAGTCTAGCTTCCTTTCTCATCATTAATGTTTCATCAACACTGTAGAAATTGTGCACATTAGTCTTTCATTGTTCTTGCCATTTCTGTGTCTGTTCTAAGGTAAGGAGGCATTTAGGATGCTTCTAGGGTTTTACTCTGTGTGCTGCTACATGATATGCAATGTGTAACAGGGCTGCTGTGCATGTTCTGTTATTTGTCTTTAAGGAAACTTGTTTTAGGTTGGGGTTGCCAACGTATGCTAAAGGGTGGAATTGCTGTTCACAGGGTATGGTTAATTCTTGTAGGTAGTACTAAGCAGCTGCCCTCCTGTTTTCCTTAGTGATAAGCTTTCAAGTCCTTATTACTTTTTAAAAAAAATTTTTTTTTTCTTGTTTCAGAACCTTTGTTTATTCGCTCATTTCTATGGCCGGCTCAGCCTGCCCCGAGGGCAAGGCTGGCGCAGCATGTGGTGCCGGGGATCGAACCATGGTCCCTGAAGCCACCCAAGCTTTCCCAAGCAGGCGCTTTAGACCACTGAGCTATCCTGCCAGGCCCCAAGTCCTTATTACTTTGTTTACTTTCTGGCTGAAGACATCCCGGCCTTGTCTTCTGTGTTTTCTGAAGAAGTCCTGAATCCAGCCTTTTTTCTGAGGAGTCCTTGTGACCAGGGAACTGTGTAAAAGCTAAGTCTGGAACTAGTTGTGCTCATCCCTACTGGGACGTCCTCATTTTGGATTCTTTTGGTGGTCAGGGTAGAAAGTGTACTAATATCATAGTGATGTGTTCACACCCACAAGCCCAGTTGAATGTTAAAATTTTTTGTCTATAACTTTTACTTATCGATAGGTGCACTTCTTTTCTCTTACACTGAAAATCTTTTTAGTAACATCAAGATATTTGGTTCCATGGTTTGATCCTACATTTACATAAAGCAATTTCAAAAATACAATATCAATATTATTGCTGACAATATTGTGTGAGTGAAAAAATACAGGAATAGAACTTTGGATTTTGTGGGCAATTCTGGTCTTCATGAGCAGTTTTGCTTCTAAGTTGAATGGCTTTCAATGAATGATGGAGATAAAAACTTCATCCAGCAGTATAAGAACGTGCTGCCAGGTTCAGAATCCAGGCTGTGAGGCTGAGTGCCTTCTATGCATTGCTGTTGCTGAGCTCCCAGTATCTGTGGCTTTCTCTGATGCCTGTTCTGAAGGGCTCCAGGGTTTCCAGTGAGAAAGCTGAGTAGCTGGGCACAGTGCTTCCTACTCTGATAGGCTCCAGCTGACATCTTCATCCTCCTTTCACCTTAGTGGTGAAGCTTAATTTTAATTTTCTTTTAGTACTAGGGTTGACCCCAAGACCTTTGCACTGAGGTATCTCTAAGTCCTTTTAAATTTTTAAAATATATATTTTTAGTGCAGGGTTTACAGGATCTCATGACACAGATCAGATTCCCAAGTGCTGGAATTACAGGTGCTTGCCACCATGCCAAGTCTCAGTCACCATCTCAGCGCTCCCCAGTGGCAGTGAGGCTGGCCCACCAGTGTGGGGATTGAACCCTCAGCTCCTGTGACTGCCTAAACAGGCGCTTTAATTCACTGAGCTATTTGGCCAGCCCTTAGCCTTTTTAAATTTATTTCACTCAGAGATAGGGTTTTACTAAGTTGTTAAATTGCCCAAGCTCTCAATTCAATTCCCAGAATGCTGGGATTATAGGTCTGTGATACTCTTGCCCAGATGATGGTTAATTTCATGTGTCAACATGGCTAGGCAGTGGTACCCAGGTATTAGGTGAATCCTATTATGTATGTATGTATGTATGTATGTTTGTATGTATGTATCTACCTACCTATCATCTATTAATCTACCTGGAGATAAGGTCTTACTCTGTAGTACAAGCTGGCCTCAAACTTACTGGGAATTAAACTTAGGACCTTGTGCTTGCCAGGTAGGTGCTGTGCTACTGAGGTATATCCCTGGTCCACAGGTACTTTTTAAGGACATGTGATTAAAATTTAATCAGTGGGTTTAGATGGAGCAGATTACTCTCTGTAATGTGGTGGACCTTACCCAACTAGTTGAAAGCCTTCAGAGAGAAGGACACAATCCTTTGAAGAGAGAGGAGTTCTGTCTCTAGGCTGCCTCAGACTCAAGGCATCAGTTTCTTGCTGGAATTAGCAACTTGTCCCATGGACTTAAAATTTCCCAGCTCTCCATATCCCCTTGCCACACACCATTGGTTCTGTTTCTGTGGAAAACCCTGATATACCCATGTCTGAAAGCTCAGACAGATCTCTGTGGCCTAGTTATGGAATCAGATAAGGAGAGACTGTAATAATCTAGGAAGGAGGAATAAGGGCCAGAGTGACGGGAAATGATGTGTAAGAACCTGTTTGCCCTCTGCTGCAGAATAAGATTAATGGAGAGGTTGCCAGTACATGGCAGGCATGACTCTTGTTTGATTTAGAACCAGAGTGCCCTCTTGGGCCAGGAGCAGCCTACTGAGCCTGGCTTTGATGAAGCAAACAGGCTCCTGGGTCCCTTGGCTGACTGCTCTTGCTGGGGCTTTGGTGTGACTGGGTGGGTGTGAGGGCCTGTTTGCGAACAGCTCCCCCTCAGCAGTGGGAGAAGGTGTGCCAGAAGCTAACGGTGTCATTGTTCAATGAGTAAATGTCGAGGTGCCTTTGCTCATGAGTTAGGAGGCAGCTGGCAGCTGTGATGACAGGATGGGGTTTTCTCCAGCTTCCCTTCCTTCATTCACCTTCTTCCTCCTCAGGAGGCAAGCCAGAAAAATAGAATATTGATGAACATGATGCTGCCTTGGACTTAGGGGCAGCAGGAGAGTCTACGGCTAATGGTGCTCCATCCTGGGGCCAAAAGGCTCTTCCAGTGAGAGTCCAAGTTTCCATCACTGCCCTTCCAGGGAGGAGTCAGGGCCCTGGTGGGTGGGCAGAGAGTGTAGGAAAAGACCAAGGAAACGGTGCAAGCAGAGAAGATAGCTAGGAAAGGAGGACACACCAGACATGTGGTGACAGGGCAGAGAAGTGTTCGTGCTGTCTTTTCTGTGTTGACACTGAGTTTATTGACATCCTTCATGTGCAGGGTCCCATGCAGCAATGGGCAGCCCACCTACCCTCCTGCTGCCACAACACCTGAGTGACATACATAAGCAGACAGGAAAAGTACTGCAGCCTGCAGGGAGTTGTAGCCTGGTTTGTGTGCCAGGGTTAGTTTAGGTTTGGTCAGGTGGCACAGAGAGTGAGAGTGGAGCATCCACTTAAGAATTCAGCAGGCAGGTTCCAAATCTCAGTTCTGCAATTCTGAGCTGTATGAAATTGGATCAGCGATCTGACTTTTTTGAGTCTCAGCTTCTTCTACAAAGTAGAGGATGCTCCCCACTGCTCACAGGTGTGTGTTTGGCACAAACAGTGCGACTATTCCTCTCCATAAATAGTTTCTGATGTTTGTGTTGGCTTCTGAGCTGCCTCTCTATGTCTGCTACTCAGTTGCTCTTGGAAAATCCCTAGGCTGCATCCTAGACCCTTCTAGAAACTCAATCAGTTAAGTTAAATTAGCCCCACAGGGCCAGGGCCCAGGCCAGGGTGCTTTCTTTATTTTTCGGTTGTTTGTAACATGCTATCTCTCTTTGTGTGAATGTATCTTATTGTTTCTCTGCAGTAATGGGGATTGATTCCAGGGTCTTCATGTTAGGTGACATTCCAGCCCTTTGTTACATTTTATTTTGAAACAGTGTCTTGCTAAGATGTTATGTAACCCAAACTAGGCTTGGATTTCAATTATCTTCAGGCTGTGCCACCAGCCACCATGTTCAGTCTTTTTTCAATTTTCCCTTCTTCTTCTTCTTCTTCTTGTTCTTCTTGTTCTTCTTCTTGTTCTTCTTGTTCTTCTTCTTCTTCTTGTTCTTGTTCTTGTTCTTCTTGTTCTTCTTGTTCTTCTTCTTCTTCTTCTTCCTCTTCCTCTTCCTCTTCCTCTTCCTCTTCCTCTCCTCCTTCTTCTTTCTCTTCCTCCTCCTCCTCTTCTTCCTTCCTTCCTTCCTTCCTTTCTTCCTTTCTTTCTGAGGCTAGGTCTCACTATGTAAACCAGGCTGGCCTCAAATAATGGTAATCCCCTTGCCTCAGCCTCCCTAGTGCTGTGATTACAGGTGTACACAAGCACACCCTGTATAATGTGTTTTCTCTTAATTCCTGTTGTCGTAAACTAAACAAGTCTTCCATAGCTATGGTCCAGAGGCCAAGTCAGAGAGATTAATGTGTTGTAATTATATTAGAAATTTTGTTGAAGGATTATGGGATGATGTGGCTTATGTGATTAGGTACTAATAAGGAAATATTTAGTAATCATAGCGATTGGTCAGATAAGGTGTGAAAGAGATGTGGACAGTGATGGACAGTGAGGGTACTAGGATAAAAGTTCATTTTTCTAAGAGGATAATGAAAATCTCAGATGCTTAAGGAGGCAAGGTAGGGGTTTATCTAAAAAGTTAAAAACTGGTACCATGGAGGGAAGCAGAGTGTCCTTGGACTAAGGTGGACTAAGAAGCTCCTGCCTGCTCTGAATGGCGAATCCAGGGGGACTGGCGGTGGGAGAGTGGTGCCGCTCTCACTGTGTTGGAGAGGCCGGGAAAAGTTGTTCAGTTTACAAGAGCACAGCGCCCAGGTGAGTTAGCAGAACTCAACGAGACAGCAGAGTATGGGCGTGCGAGGCTTGCCAAGGATTTGCCTCCTCGAATGAAATGAGATGTGAGATCCTGAGAGCGCTAGCTGCTTGGTCACGCATGCGCCTGGCTATGGCTTGCTGAGAGACGATTACACTGGATACAAGGCTATGCCCCACTTTGGGGCGGGGCATCTTCATCTCTCTGTGGACACAGCACAGGGGCGGAAACAACCTAGAGGCCACGCCCACCACACGAAATGCAGCTGGCTGCTTTGGAGCCCGGTCAAGAGTGGATTTGGTGTCATCACCTCCCTGTCCTGCCTGGCTCTGCCACAGCCAGTGGGTCATTAGTGGTGTCAAGTCATCTTAGGCAGGGTCATGGCAATGATATCTGACAGTCAAGGCAAGCTTATTTATCAAGTTCAAGAGCTAAGGGCCAGAGGGGCCGGGCGTGGTGACGTCCAGCCGGCAGTGTCCTTCCCATATCTAAGCCACAGAGAGGGCTCAGTGTCATCAGACTTCGTTTTCTGGTCATCGGGAAGCAAGCATGACAGCAGCTCCTCAGGAGTCCTAGTTTTACTAGCATCAGATAGCGATCTTCATTTGAGTGACAAAACTGACACTGGCCTGGACAAGTCTGCTCCGTTGGCCACGGTACTTTCCCCCAGGCCTTTCCAGGGGCTGGAACTGCCAACCCAGCCTTTCTTTCTGTGATCTGCAGGTTACACAACCGGTTTCTACCTGGCCTGCCCTTTCCCCATGCAAATTAATGTACCCAAGCAGATTTCAGCCCTAATGTTTTGAGGCCTGGCCTGCTCTGATTCTCTCATGGGGCTGCTTGGTTTTAGTATGCATCGATTTCTCTTTCCATCCACAGAAGACATCCTGGTGTCAAACTTCAGAATTATATCTTCTTGTAGCCTCAAATTATTGAAAATGCTGCAAACATGAAAACTCCAATTTTTAAAGTAGTACTGGGGTTGAACCCAAGGCCTTTGCACTGAGCTCTATGCCAAGCTCTTGTCTATTTTATATTTTGAGACAGGGTCTTGCTGACTTCCTAAACTGCCCAGGCTGGGTTTGAACTTTATCCTCATGCCTCAGTTCCCTGAGTCCTGGGATTATAGGTCTGCAGCACACCTGGCTTCACTGTTTTTACAGCCACCCAATGAGGCTACTATTGTCCTTTCACTCATCCGGACATTATGAGGTTGGATGATTTATCTAAGGTTGTATGTATGATAAGTGGCTGATCAGGGGTTCAAGGGCAGTTGGTTTCCCCTTTCAGACAGGTTTAATTTAAAGTACATTAGCTGGGTGGAACATTGTGGCCTAGCACTCAGGAAGTGGATGAGGCAGGATGATCATTTAGAGTTCAAGACTCTAAATGATTTTGGAGCGTGGTGTTATGATTTATGTCTAGTTGTCCCCTTAAAGCCTTATGCAATCACGGGGCGGAGACTTCTGGAATTTGAGACTTGACTCATGATCCGCTGGGATTATGTGCTTTAGTACTGATGAGATCATGGGTCTGAGTACTGCTGGAATTATGGGTGTGGCCTGAGGTGGATAGGCTGAGGTGGAGAGCCTGAATGTAATATAAAGAGAGACAGAGAGACAGACTCGCTCTATTGCTCTGCTCACGTGGTTGGTTGGCTGCCTCTGTCACCATTTTGTTGCTGTCCCGCTGCCATGAACTGCTGCTCTCTGCCATATGCCAGTCTGCCTTGTAGTCAGCCAAGTATGGACTGAAAACTCTAGTAACTGTGAGCTAAATAAACCTTTCCTTCCTTCATTTGGTTGTCAGGTATCTGTCCCAGCAATGAGAGAAGAGTAACCTGGGCTCCAAAGTGAGCTCAAAGCCAGCTGAAACTACCTAAAGAGACCCTGTCTCAAAGAGACAACAAAACAAAACAAAACAAAACAAAACACCTCAAAACATTAAAATTTTTGTTTCAATTTGGTAAAAAACAAAAATGCACAACTAAAAATTACCATTCTTATCATTTGTTTTTCTTTCTTTTTATATATTTGGTACAGGGTCTCACTACACAGCTCAGACTCGTAGTGATCCTCCTGTTTTCAGACTCCGCCAGCACTGGGTATATGGGGGTGTGCCACCACACCCGGCCTTGGTGGCCAGCTCAGTGCAGCCCAGGGGTGGGGCTGGTATGGAATGTGGTGCCAGGATTGAACAGGTACTTAGTCTGCTGAGCTATCTTGCCAGCCCTTCATCCTAACCATTTCTGAATGTACAGCTCAGTAGTACCAAGGACATTCACACTGTTACACAGCCAATTTCCAAAATGTTCCATATCTCATAACTGAAACCAGGCAAGACAATGAAGATGGAGGAGTGTTATTGACAGCAAAAACAGCAACAATGAAAAGTAGAATAATAGTGTTGGCCCCAAGTAGGCTGATCATTGGCATAAGTTAGGATTATTTTTAACTAATTAATTAGAAAAATTGAGCCACCCCTGTGGCAAAGTGTGAGAACATGAGAGGCCCAGCTCTGAACTTTTTCTTTTGGTGATATCAGGGATTGAACTCAGGTCCCTTTGCTTGCCAGGCAAGTGCTTTTTCCACTGAGCTATCTCCCCGGCCCTATCTCTGAACTTTTGAGCCCTCCTCCCTGCCATGTCCCCTCATTCAAATCAAGCAAGATTGTCCATATTAGGGATTCAGTCATCCCATCCACTTAAAAATAGAAACTTGGTCATCTAGATGTGAGAAAGAGCTTCAGGAAGGGATGCCTTCCACTAGCCTGTTCCCATCTGCCCTGCCTGGGGAGGGCCCGTCCCTGCCACCTGTGCACTCGTGGCAGGACTGATGGTAGGGAGGGCTTATTTTCTGGAGGGCAGACTCTTGGCTTCTGTGCTCCAGTGGTGCTCTCTGTATCTGCAGGTTTGTTACCACAGCACACACCCTAGCTCGCCAAACTTTCTACCCCTTCCTGGAGTGATGCTTCAGGCAGCCACCTTGTGATGACTGGAAGTGGCGCACATAATGAAAATGGTTTTGTTGTTTCTGGTCTCTGTGGCTGTCAGTGAGAAAAAAACTTGAACTGCCCTTAAATCTCAGGGATCACTAAGGCAGCTAGCGGAGCATATGTTATTCTTTCTTTGCAATGGTTATCGCACTACCTTTACAAGATTTTCCTTTTCTGACAGCAGTTAGCAAAGCAGGAGGCAGGATGGACGGTACTATGAGATTGCCAGAATATAGAAAGACCAGTGTTAGTTTTGGTGTATCTATAATCTGTGGGCAGCCAATCAGGAGGAGAAAAGGTCTCCTGAGAAGGAAGAAGACATAACTTTTTGGGGGGCATCTTAGTTACTCTTTTCTCATTGCTGGGACAAATACCCAACACATAAAATGAAGGAAGGAAAAATTTATTAGCTCACAGGAGGTTTCAGTCCCTATTTGGCTGGCCCAAGGCTGAGTGGAACAGGGCAGAGAGCATCCAGTTCATGGCAGCGGAACAGCAACAAACCTGACAGAGGTGATTGACCAACTAGGGTACCAGAGAGCAACAGTAAGAGTCTGTCTCCCTGTCTCTCTTTATATTACATTCAGGTTCTCTGCCTCAGGCTGTCCGATTTAGCCTACACCCATAATCCCAGAAGTACTTAAAACGCTTAAGCCCAGTGACTCATGAGTCAAGTCTCAATCTATAGAAGTCCCCGCCCCATGACTGCATGAGGCTTTGGGGGGACAACTAGACATAAACCATGACAGGGGGTGTTTTTATTTTTATTTATCATTATTATTATTTATATTTAGTACAGGGCCTACAGGCTCTTACTACATAGATCAGACTCATAGTGATCCTCCTGAATTTCCATCTCCCAAGCACTGGGATTGCAGGTGCACTCCACCACTCCCAGTCCCAATTGTCTTCTTAGTGAACCCGAGGGGCTACACCCGAGCACAGCATGCTGGGGATCAAATCCCGGCCCCTGCATCTGCCTAAGCAGGTGCTTTAATCTGATGAGCTATCTGGTTGGCCCTTGGGGGTATTTCTAGACAGGATCTCATTATGTAGTCCAGGCTTTGAACTCATGCTCCTCCTGCCTCTACCTCAAGAGAGCTGGGATTACAGCTGGCTACACTGCTGGAGACCATATCTTTTTTTTCAAGTGAATTAAAAAGTTTATTAGTGGTAGAAAAAACGATTCTTCCAAATCAATTATTGCTAAGTTCCTTGTAAAATAAACTTACAGAAATTTCTTTCTCATGGAGAGAAAATTCACTATACTTTTGGTCCAAGATATGTTGGCTTTTTTCCTTCTTCTTCAGATGACAGATGGATGTAGCCAAATCTATGAATGAGTGTACTTGCCCCAAATATACAACATAAATACAGAAGCTATGAACAGAAGACTCATAACCAATACTGGAGCAGGGCCAACTTTGAGCCCGGGTATATTCTCAGTGTAAAATCGCCACATCCCTCCAGTGCCTGCCAAGGTCTTGTGGCCTGCGCTCCTTGTTCCACAGCTGGAATTTTTCCGCTGCTGGACTGTGGATCCCGCAGCCCAGATGGCAACTGCTTTGCTGGGAGAATGCCCTGATGAGCCCACATTAGTGCCACTGGGAGTCGGACTGGGCATGATGGAAGTTGAACAAATGCAAAGTGATACAGTGGGCCACAGAGAGGCTCACCATATCTTTATAATGGACAATCTTGCATTCTTCCCTAAGGGATAAATGGAGGCTGTGATAGATGATCAGTATCACCCTTTTGAGATTTCCCATGCACGTTTTAGGGATGGGTCATCCCCTCCTACAAAGACCAAACTAAAACCATTAAGATTAAGCAACTCTCCACGGCAAGATCCTCCTTAACATAAGATCATCCCGCCCTCTGAAGTCATGCTAAATTATCAGTGTCACCTCTGAGTCGTCCACCAACCTTGGCTGTTTGGCTAGCCCCTCCTATCATTGCATATACCCAATCGATAGTGGCTGGCTTGGCATGTCTTTGGCTCTGCCCATCCCGAGGCACTGACCTCCTAGCTTCTCTCCATGTATTACTAAATCCATCTCTGTTTCTTATTTCATCTTTTCACTGTACCCCTCATACGGGCAGTTAAGGGTCTTGACCAGCTGCTTGATTCTGCACTGGTACCTGATGGAATTGAAATTCTCTTAAGAAAGCTCTTGTTTAACTCTGATCTTATTGCTAGACTTTCATGTAAGTCTATGGGGCAAAGTCTCACTCTTAATTTAGTTCAAAATGCCAATTTCAATCATGTAGATAAGCAAAGTGGATTCTCTTTTCTTTTTCTGACAGTTCAGCCCACCCTGAGAGTGGGGCTGGCATGGTATGTGGTGCTAGGGGTTGAACTGTGGTCCCCTGCACCTACCTAAGCTTGCCTAGGCAGGCATTCTAGACTGCTGAGCTATCCTGCCCATCCCTGGATTTTCTTTTTGGAGGGGAAAAGTCTATGTTGCCCAGGGAGCTTTAAATTTGTGGTCCTCATGACTTAGCCTCTGAAGTAGCTGAGGTTATGGGTATGTACTACCACTACCCTGGCAAAATTGGCTTTGAAATAAAAAAGACCCTTTGTACTGGGCATGGTGGTGCATGACTGTAATCCTCGCACTTGGGAGGCTGAGGCAGGAGGATCAGTGCAAGTGTGAGACCAGCCTGGGCTACAAAAGTGAGCTCAAGGCCAGCCTGAGCTGCATAGCAAGACCCTGTCTCAAAAACACTAAAAGACAAAAAAAAAAAAAAAAAAAAAAAAAAAAAAAAAAAAAAAAAAAAAAAAAAAAAAAAAAAAAAAAAAAAAAAAAAAAAAAAAAAAAAAAAAAAAAAAAAAAAAAAAAAAAAAAAAAAAAAGACCCATTGTTAAAGATAGATAGGAAACTTAATCACAAGACAGTGTCTAGGCTGGGGAGATAGCTCAGTAGAATAAGTGCTTGCCTGGCAAGCACAACCCGCGTTCAATCCCTGGTTCCACAAAAAACAAAATAAAACAAAACAAAAAACAAGATAGTGTCTGTAAATGTTGTTATTCAGGATTAATGTATTATATTTTGATAAAAAGAAGGAGTCTGGGTCATGTTTTCCTGATTTTGTCTGCAGTTTCTACTTGGAGAGATGATCTATTAGAAAATAGGAAATGAGCTTTTCAACCCATATGTTTTTTCTCTGAATTAAGAACAGAAAAAAAGCTGGGCGTGGTGGCGCACGCCTATAATCCCAGCACTCGGGAGGCTGAGGCAGGAGGGTTGATGCCAGTTCGAGACCAGCCGCGGCTACAAAAGTGAGCTCAAGGCGAGCCTGAACTGCATAGCAAGACCCTGTTTCAAAAAGACAAAAAAAAAAAAAAGAACAGAAAAAAAGAAAGAAAGAAAGAAAAAGAAAGAACGAAAAGAAGAACAGCAACAACTGATTTCCCTGCAACAGACAGGTTTGCTTTTCATTTGTGATCTGCAATAGCTGTGCACTGACTCATCAGTTTCTCTGCTCTGCTTGGGGTGTGTGTGTGTGCGCATGTGCACGTGCACTGGGGACTAAATCCAAGGTCTTCACGTTGAACTACATCCTAGCCTTTTTAAAAGTTTTTTTTTTTTTGAGACAGGGTCTCGCTGTGCAGTTGAGGCTGGCCTTGAGCTCACTTTTGTAGCCCAGGCTGGTCTCGAATTTGCATCGATCCTCCTGCCTCAGCCTCCCAAGTGCTGGGATTACAGGCATGAGCCACCACGCCCAGCTTAAAAGTTATTATTATTGTCTCAGTTATTCTTCTCTCATGGCTGGGACAAATACCCAACACTCAAAACGAAGGAAAGGAAAAGTTTATTTAGCTCACAGTTACTGGAGGTTTCAATCCATGCTTGGCTGGCTCCAAGGCAGACTGGCACATGGCAGAGGCCAACAGTTCATGGTGGCAGAATAATGGCAATAGAGGAAAGTCTTTCTTTTTGTCTCACTTATATTACATCCAGACTATCAGCCCCAGGTTGGGTGTAGCACTCACACCCATAATCCCAGCAGTACTGAAACCTATAATCCCAGTGGATCACTCATAATCTCAGTGGATCATGAGTTAATCTCAAAGTCTAGAAGTCCCCACCCCGTGACTACAGGAGGCTTTGGGGGGACAACTAGACACAAACCATAACAATTATTTATTTATTTATTTATTTTTCCAGAAAAAGTCTTGCTATGACCAATTTGCCCCACTCTGGGGCTGAACTTGTGATCCTCCTGTTTCAGCCTTCCAGAGTACAGGCATGTGCTAAGTGCAACCGTGCTGGGCTTGCTTTTGTTTCTTGATGGCATTTATCACTGCAATATTTATTGTTTGTCTTGTTAGGACCTTACAGTGAGAGAATGGTATATGCTTAGAGCCTCACGCCATCTTGAACTATTCTAGGATTAAGTCCTGTCTCCTTGTTGTGGTACAATCTTTGTCTCTGGCCTCTCATTCAGTGCCTGTAATAGCTCTCTAAAACCACATCCAGCCAGGCGTGGTGGCGCACGCCTGTAATCCCAGCACTCGGGAGGCTGAGACAGGAGGATTGGTGCGAGTTCGAGACCAGCCTGGGCTACAAAAGTGAGCTCAGGACCAGCCTCAACTGCATAGTGAGA
>PVJA010028412.1:0-27626 GCA_004027025.1 Myocastor coypus | reverse complement strand
TGCCACCCTCTTCAGTATCCAGTACTCATGAGTGGAAAGGTCTGTGTTTGCCTGGTGACTGGGTCCTGGCTCTGTGGACTGGTGAATTCTGTGACACACACAGTGCTGGCAGCCACACTCACTCTGTGTGGGTCTAACAGGATCAGCCACTTCCTCTGTGACATCCCCTTGCTCCTGAAGCTCTCTTGTTCAGACACTTCCATCAATGAATCAGTGCTCCATGTGGCCAGTGCCACGATTGACCTGAGCCCCTGCCTGTTTACTGCCGGGTCCTACATACTCATCATCTCAGCCATCCTTTGGATCCCCTTTACTCAAGGCAGGAGCAAGTCCTTCTCCACCTGTGCATCCCACCTGACGGTGGTGGTCATCTTCTTTGGAACAGCCAACTTCAACTACGATAGGCCCAGTGAAGGCTACTCCTTGGACATGGACATTCTGGTCTCTGTTCTCTTTTGTGTTGTGACCCCCATGTTGAATCCCATCATCTATAGCCTGAGAAACAAGGAGATGAAGTGTGCCCTGGGGAAACTGATTGGAAATGATGGATTCTCTGGTGAGGTCAGCAGCTAAGTAATATTTTTCTTCCTAGAAAATTTCTTCACTGGACAAACATAAACCTTCCAACCATAATTATAATAGTATATATATATATATATATATATATATATATATATATATATGTATTATTTTTCTCTTAACAGCTGTGGTATCACATCCCAAGCTGGGCAACCAACTATACTTGTGCTTGTCTTGTCTTACACTGTGATATCATACATCATGTGTTCTTCAACCAACAGCCATTGCAGAATATTTTCTCCCCTCTCCTCCAGGAACTCTATACCATAGGAGTCACTGGTCATCACACTCCAATTTTTCAGCTGCAACCTGACACTAGTATATGTGAAATATGCGAAGTGTGACTTTCATTTTTATTTTCCTAATAACTCATCATTCTAAGGTCTTTAATAAGAAATATTCTGTATGCATGTACTATTTCTTCTTCATATATGGCAAAATTCATGTCCACTCTCTTTATCAACAGCTATTTCTATTCTCAATGATTCCTGTACATGAAGTAGTCTTTGGGTCTGACTTCTTTGACTTAAGTCAGTGTTTTCAAGTTGAATCCATTTTATGGCAAATATCAGACTTTATTCCTTCTTAGTGCTGAAAAATATTCCTCCTATGAGTATACCATGTTTCATGGCATCAATATCTCGGTCACATTTTGAGTCTATAATGTTAAATAAAGTGAATGAGACACACAAGCTTAAGTATCACATGCATTCTTTCTATGAGAAGCCCAAAGTATAAATGAAGTGAAAAATAAAAAAGTGGATAATAAGAAGTAAGGAGATAGATCTTCCACAAATGAGGAGACCAAGTGATGGGAGGATGAGAAAAATAATTAAAGTGTGTTGGATGTACATACCAACTCCACACAAAAGATGTAAACACTGTACACTATAAATATGTACCAATAAAAATAAATAAATATCCTTTAAAAAGAAGTTTTGGTCACTTTTACCTTTTGATTAGTATGAAACTGTTATGAACATTCATGTACAAATTATTCATGGGCAATATGTTTATTTGCCTTGGCTTATGGCAGGCGTGAAAGTGGTACATCCTATGACAACTCATTTTCTAATATTTTCAAGAGTTTCAAGATTATTTTCAAAGCAATAGTAGAACCTTACATTATCAGTAAGAGCAATGAATAAGTGTGTTAATTTCTCTACCTCCTCACCAATACCTAATTATCTGTTCTTTTACTATAGTTGTCTTAGGCTGTATGGAGTACCATATCAAATTTAGGTTTGCACTACACTGATGGTTAATGATTCTAAAATCCTTGAGAATTATTACTTCCATGCTTTTCCTAACCATATAACAATCCCCAATGTTACTAAGACATCTTTAAGATTTATAAACTTCATTCTTGATGCTAAGTCTTTTAATTTACATTTTGTTCAGTAAAATGCTACAAGGTATTCAAGCTTATAACCTTATCCTCATTTATGCCCTATAGAGCTGTTTGATACTTCTGCCTTTTTCTCCTTTGACTTCACATCAAGCAGTCATCACTAGGTCATGAGCAATGCCAGGGCCAGAAATTAAGGGCATGGACAATTCTGGTAGGGAGGGGAAAAATAATTCTATCTAGGTGAGCATTCCTAACTAGAAGAGGCTTAGTTAGCTCTAAGATAGTGTTCTTAGGACACAATGTGGTGAAAATATAAGGAGAATGTTTAACTTTAAATTTATAACCATAAAAGATACATTGCTAGTAAAATGATCTCCTTCACTTTGAATACACTTATCCCACTATTTTGAGAATGGGTCTTCTACTTATAACAAGCTATTTTTAGATCTAAACAGCCATTGTATATTTTATTATCCCTTGTATTGTGAATTTCTGTCCAACACTCAGTACAGGTAGCACAGAAAGTCCAGATCTGAAGTGAAAGGAAAACACCCTGTGCTATATAAAATATAACAGAATAGAGTAATAGTTCATCCACTTACTCCTCTCTCTAAAGGGAAAGAGAAGTATCTCTCAAGATTTCAGTCCCCAGGATTTCTTAGAAAATATCCTTTACTCAACATTACTCGCAAGTCTTCCCAAAAAGGTCAGAAACTGGCTGCCTCATTTCATGCTGTGAAAAGATAAATACCATGACCTTAATGAATCCGAGAGGGAATTAGCCGCCCTTCATTTTTACAGTTTCTCTCTATTTGAGCTGTAGCCCTTGAGTTCTGTTTGCACAGTGAGGAGTCCCAGAGCAGCTGCTCTGAGAGAGATTAGAATACTCCCAAAAGGCTGATCCATGGACCACCCTACAAAAATAACTGTGAAGAGATCAAAGAGGATGTCTGATTCCTGCAGTAGGCAACAGACATGCTTCATGCAGCTCTGGGAGTTGGTTTTATGATGCATGGAAGTCATCAGTCAGTTTCACCAAAGAGCGTGCTTTGCAGCCCAGGTACTAGTGTGGAGAACAGCAAACTCCACATCAAATCAGAAACCTAAGGCGCTCAAGGAGACTCAGTGGTGAGTAGACGGTTTCTTTACCATTGCAACCTAGAAATGCTCCTCCAACATCAAGGTATACTGAATACTCCTTGAGAACATATTATAGAATTCTAAACGTATTTTCTTTCTTCTTTCTTCCTTTCTTTCTTCCTTCCTTCCTTCCTTCCTTTCTTTCTTTCTTTCTTTCTTTCTTTCTTTCTTTCTTTCTTTCTTTCTTTCTTTCTTTCTTTCTTTCTTTTTTGGTACCAGGGATCAAACTCAGGACCTTGCGCTTGCCAGGCAAA
Organism: Myocastor coypus; assembly: GCA_004027025.1. Classification (NCBI taxonomy): domain Eukaryota; kingdom Metazoa; phylum Chordata; class Mammalia; order Rodentia; family Myocastoridae; genus Myocastor; species Myocastor coypus. Next base: position 24,302 of record PVJA010028412.1, on the reverse strand, counting down.
CACATTCTGCTGAGTTATCTCCCTGGCCCCGTGTACATATTTTCATTACCATTTTTATGCCGTTTCTATAGTAACAGTTTCAATACATTTACTGGATGTGTACAAATTGCTGCAATAATGCTTACAGAATCAGAGTAGAAACTACTTAAGAGATTACTCCAAAACCTGAGACTTGCCTGAATTACATTGGATAATGTGAGGGAAAATTTATTCATGGTAAATAATAATAATAGATAATGCTATATCCTAATCTTCTGTTTTAACAAGCAAAACTAAGAGGACAAAACCAGAAGAAAGCAGGGAACATATTTCCACTATGCAGGATTACATTGTGATAGGAGATACACAAAAGTATTTACTTAAATAAATACAATTGGGGGACACCTACTCGGGATCCCCCTCCAGTCCCTCTCTTGGACAGGAGCTTTCTCTCAATAAATATGTTCTGCTCATTAAAAATAAATAAATAAATAAATAAATAAATAAATAAATACAATTAATTTGATATGAACTTATGTTTACAAATGTTCCTTTTTTTAAAAATTAGTCATCCATTGGTTAACGTATATTTACAACCTTATAATGAATAACACTAGAGAGACACTGGTAGTCCTTACAGGAGGATAGTGAGTCTCTATATATTTCTTCTCTATATATTTCTAGTGTGCTGGCTAATGACCATTTATGAAAATGCTGTATTGACTACCTTGCATTCACAACTCTAAAAAAATGTAGAAGAAAATAAATAAGTGAATGTTCAATGACTTAAGTTGAAATATTAAAAAAAATAAATGTATGATGTCACCAGCTGCTGGTTTCCATCTTTATGTTGTAGCACATATCCTTGGAATGTGTGTTGCAAGCAACTTGTCAGCTGTCATAAACCCTGAAGCCTGGTAGTGATTTACTTCACCCACAATCCTTGTTCTAAGAAGAATCACACATCAGGTTTATTTGTAAGTGGTCCCAGTCTTAGCAATTTGCTTTTGGAATGATGGGAAAGAAAACAGAGTTGCTGCTCTCAGACAGGAACAGTACCAAGGCCACCAAGGCCACCATACCTTCTCCAGTGGAATCATTGCTCTTAGAGAGAGGAGACACTGAGTGTCTGTATCTTGACCCCTGGCTGTGGGGTCAAGATGTCACATTTATGCCTCCATGGGCTTTCCTTTTTCTCAGATCTTTTATGATATTTCACCAAAACCACAGGATAGAAATAACTTCAAGAGTTCTCAGATTTCTATTTTAATTATTTGGGAGCCCCCCCAGTGCTGTCTTCAAAGAATCATTCATGATTTCTACTCCTAAGGTGCTCTTTAGATGTGATTTGTCCTCCTACACACTACCCTTTTTTAGTTAATCACACAGTTACTGAGCGTACGTTTGCAGATCTAGCCCCATGCTAATTTTTTTTTTTAGCACTTATTGAAAAGCCAAGACTGAGGCGTCAAGAAGCATGTATTCAAGACGGAAGGAGGGATTTTTAGGTGTGCAGTCCCTAGAAGTGTCTCAGCAGTGACTATTCAAAAAAATGAAATTAAAAGTAATGATAACAATTTGAAAATTGAGCAAAATGCAACAGAGATTTCTACTTTGTAGTGTATGTTATCTTTATATTATATTGTAAACTCTGAATAACAGGAATCAAATCTTACTCTCCTTTGAGCTGTTTCCTAATACTAGCATTGGGATGCATTAATATTTTCAAGGGGACTATCTTGTTTTGAATTGAAAATAACTACTGCTAGGAAAAGAGTGTGGGAAAAGGTTGACAGGAAATACGAATTTTACAGTTTGAAGAATTTAATAATTTATGCTTCGTAAGAGTTAGAATCTAATCCTCTCTTTCCGCTTCACACCAGGAGAAACACAAGTGAGATACACAGGGCTGAAAGAAATGATAAATGCTGCAATGAATTTTGGAAACAGGTTGTAGACTTTTCTTGGTGAGTCTGATAAGGAAGCACTTTTAGCTCACTAGGGGTAAGAGCACCTCTCCCTAGTAAGTGGGAATAGCCTCAACTTGCTACAAAGCCTGGCCCATGCATAGCAGCGCTGTCATCACTTACAGCCTATGACAGTAACATATGCACACGTTGAAGTTTGAGAAGTGCAGATGGGCACAGGCCCTATGACTCTTCCATCTCATCATAGTCACCTTCATTATGGGGCAGAGTACAAATCCAAGTCTTAGCCAGCCCAAATAGCTCAGTGGCAGTAATTGAACTTTCCCTGGAGCACATGAAATCATGTACAATTTTTAATTAACTAATCTTATGTGCTGGTAACAAATGTGTGTGTGTGTGTGTGTGTGTGTGTGTGTGTGTGTGTGTGTGTATGTGCATCTGTGTATGTGTGTCTGTGTGTGTAAGGTCAGCAACTTACTGGACAACATGAAAATTAGATTTAAAAATTTTAATCATTGTTTTGTGACAAAACATTGTTATGTGATTAGTTGATATCTGAAATCATATATGAACAGATGTTTCCCTAATGTGCTCTAAGGGTTTTTACAATCATACTAATTTCCATAGTTGAGGTGTGTTTGCTTTCTTTAAGGATAGAATCCCCTTAGGTTTTTTAAAGAAATGTTTCATTTATTGCCAAAGCAAAGAAAAAAATTCTTCTAAATACAGCTAGTTTTATTTTCCAGTTGACATATTTAGCTTTAAAAATTATTTATGTTCAACTTAGCACCAGCATTCTAATGAAATTTGAATATGTTAAGCTCCTTAAGGCCTTAAGATTTGAAATTTTTAATGAAAGTTGTGTTGGCCTATTAATCATGCACAGTGAATTTTTAGAACAAAAGATAAGAGTGCTTAGGCTTTGAAAACTATAAATCTTTACAAATATATGTTAGCATTACAGGTAACTATAAATAATTGTATGACAAGTTCTTTTACTTTTATTGCAAAAAGGCGCTAGTGGGCTGTCTGGTGGGTTGTTGTGTTTGTCAAATAGGTTAAAATATGCATGTAAAGTCTTAGATGTCATTGTAGAAGGTTAGAACATTTGGGTTTTTCATAAGTGTTGTTTATTGTTATCTAATGTGTGACACTATTTAATACTCAATTTGGAAATTATAGGTTGGATTCAAATGTATAAAACTGTATCTTTTCCAAGCAACTCACCGAATTTTTGTTGGATAGGTTACACTAAGCTCAATTTTTAAAAAAGGTATGCTACTGTTAAACGACATTAAACAAATAATTTTATAAAAATTTTAAATCATTTTTATATTTATTTATTTGGTACATTGTCTCACTACCGAGTTTGGACTCATAGTGATTCTCCTAACCACTATGATCACTTGAATAAACTTCTCAAGTGCTGGGGTTACAGAAGTGTACCAGCCCAGCCAGTTTCAGTGGCCAGTACGGTGTGCTCCGGGGTTCCAAGGCCAGCATTGGCAAGTGCTACTGAGCATTGATCCCGGGTGCTTGTTCTTAGAACGTTGAGTTTTTTTCCCCAACCCGACAAGTATTTTTAAAGCCAGACATTCACATGTATTGAACCAGCCTAAGAAAACTCATCCTCAAATTATTTTTTCTATAAAATATACCTTATATGATTGTGGGGAAAAAAGTCATTGTGGCACAACAGTGGATGTGCTGTTAGGGCTGCCTGGTTTCTACAGAGCAGCATGTAAAAGTAAGAGGAAAATGTATATGATATCATAAAGAGTCACGCATAAGTACTGATTGTTAATGATGGATTTTAATGAGGGACAATAAGATGATGAAAAATCAGTTTAGTTGTCCTGTTCTGATAAAAGGGGCACCATGGACAAGAAAAGCAGATCGGACAACTCAGCTCATCTCATCCCCCTAGCCCACAACAAATTAGACAAGCCAGTTACACTAAGGAAAATTTTGTAGGTAGATACAGATACATAGATTTTTAAAAATAACCTATACAGATATTACTTGGGAACTTATTTCAGCTAGCTATGGATGACATTTCATTTATCATAAGTAATATCTGCAAGTTCAAAACCCACATATTAAAATTCTTTTGACATTTATATTCAGTTTTCTAGATCAGATGACCACAGACCCTGCATCAGTTTCCCATGGTTAAAAAAAATGGAATGAAACTACTTTCTATGAAGAATTTTATTTGTTTCTAGGGATTCCTCAAGATACCTATTATAAGAAAGATTGTCATATCTACCTTTTTTATATAGGGAGCTAAAAGAAAACATGTGTTGTTGATCTTCAAATAGCTTGAAATTCTTTTACGCGGGTGATAGAAGAAACAGAGAACAAAGCACACATGTACAGAATTTCTAGGAGTACATGAGATTCCCAGCTCCATTTCAATGTTGATGTTCTGTAAATCACTGCTAATATGTAAAGTTCTTACTATTTAGGAAAATTACTTCAAGAAGGCAAAGCTAACAGGGTGCTAACAGGTTGCTAAGTGTGTTCCAGTCCCTTCTAGGATACATCCTCGCTATTGCTCTTATAAACACTGAGGATTAGAGAAACCTTATCTTATTCTTCTTTTTATTACTCTATTCTTCTTGACGAATTTCATGTATACAAATTACTACAAAGGGCACTTTCATTATTATGATTCCCAAAGCTAGACCTGTGGTTTTATCTCATCTCTGCTGTGCATTTATATATGGATATCCCATAGATATCCAACATTTGATATTTTACTCAAACCTATATCCTCCTCCTAACCCTACCACACCTCCTATATGTCCTGCTTAATGAGTGATCCTGACAGCCAACCAGCCTGCCCAAATAGATTCAGTATCTTCACTATATCTTCCCCACTGATGAACTTGAAAGTGATCCAAACTTCTTTTCCCTTTGATTGCTTCAGAGATTTGCCCCAAACTCTAAAATGTTGCATCTCCATTTATAGACTGCTTCATTTTTTTTTTATGTTGTTTTAGCACTGAGGCTCTTAAATGAGGCAAAAGTGCCCACACCTGAGGCACAGGAACTATGACAGACATTTGGCATGGGTTTCATAACTATCTGACCTCTCCCATGCTCCTTGGAATTGTATGAAAAATTTTATGAATTAATTCATGTGCATTTCTCAATCTGTACTTCTTTCTGTATCTCAGAGCTGATGATTTTCCAAAACCCAGGCTATTTCCCTCCAGATGTCCCCTGTTTTCAGTCTGCCTTCACCTAACTAAAGTGGCCCACTTCAGTTTCAAAATCTGGCTACAGAAAGACATGTGACTCACGTCTGATGGCCCCAAAAGGAGGGAGAATATTTCAAAACCTTCCTATAGCAGAAGCACTGCACTGTATTTGTTCCCAAAGACCTTATCCAGAAAGGGAGCATGACACAGGTTCACATAATGCCCCAAAGCCTGAAATCTTGCCACTTTCTCCAGGGTAGCTAGATTGTGTTTGAATTAAAAAACAAACAAACAAACAAACTACTAGCCTACTGAGAAATCGTCTTCTAGAACTTGCCAGCAATAGGCTAGGATTATTCAACTGCCTCCTTGAAAGCTAGCAAGAATCTTCACAAGCAGTGGATATAGTTATGGAGAACCACAACTTAGACTAACAGTCTTCCTTCCTCAGCTTCAGCTCTCACAGAAGTTCACTAGTGTCTATGAGGCCTTGGGTCCTTTTCCTGAAGTAGTTAGGACAACGTGAGTCCCTTGATCTGGTTTAGCCTTCAGTGTCTTCACTGTATCTTCCCCTTTGATGAACCTGAAAGTGACCCAAATTTCTTTCCTCAGTGATTGTGTCAGAGAATTTTCCCCAAGTTCCAAATGTTGTATTTTAATTTATATATAGATTGCTTTATGTTTTACACAGTTTTAGAGCTGAAGCAGGTTCATGTTATGTTATTTTTGATTCCTACCATTAATGTTGCCTAGAATGCGATGGTGCCATATCATTACCTATAGAACAGTGTTCACAAACATGACTCCTTGCAACAGCCACCCACACCCCACACACATCCCCACCACCCCACACACACTCACACATGCACAGGTACACATGCATCCATTGTGAGCATAATTTTGCATCCATGGCACAGACCTTATGTGCCCACCAATCACATTCAATCCTACATCACTGTCAGGAAATAACTTGACATCCTTTATAAGTGTGATAGGTGCAGAGCTACAATTATAGTAGCAATGTGCAAAAATGGGAGAAATATTTCAGTCTTGGTGGCCTAAAAGTTATGTAGGACTTGCTTCAGACAATATTAAGATGAAAATGGCACTGACAAATGTCTCCTGGGGCTAGGGACATAGCTCAGTGTCTAAGCACCTGTCTGGCAAGTGCAAGAACCCAGGCTTGATCCTTGTTGCTATGTGCTGTGCTACCCCCAATACTCTTGCAACTCCCAGAGCACCCTGCCAGCCTCCAAAACTGGACATAGCAGTGCACACCTGTAGTCCCAGCTTGGGAGAGGCTGAGACAGGAAGATCACTATGCGTCAAAATTGCACAGTGAGACACTGCATCAAAGAAATAAATTTTTCTTAAAAATCTTCTGCTTTTACCCCTTTCATCTGCTTTTTCAAAAACTGAAGTATAGTTTGCATTCAGGATAATGTAGAAATATTGAACATACAAGTTGATAATTTTTAAATACACATGCAAAATACAGACACAAATGTTTTCGTCACTCTGGGAATTGTCTTTACAGACCTTTCCAAATAATGCTATGCCTAAGCCCCAGAAGTAAGTATGATTGTTACTTGATCACCATAGTTTAGTTTCACCTACTTTGGAATTTCACTTAAAAGTAGGCAACATTTTTTTTTTTTTTTTTGCATATAGCTTATTTCATTCAACATTTTATCATCTATCAAGCTATTAACCTGCAAGCTGGCACAGGGGCCAGGGGTTGAATCCCAGGGCCCGCCATGCTGGCCCACTCTTGAGTCATGCTGAGATGGCAATTGAGACTGGGTGTGGTGGTCCACACCTGTAATCTCAGTGCTTGGGGGGCTATAAACAGGCGGATCACTATGAGTCTGATGTAGTAGTCAGTCCCTGAACACCCTGCAGACCCTTCTGTACAATACAAAAAAAAAATTTAGTAAAATTTTAGTAATTCATTTTTAAAATAAGTATAAGTTCATTGGGTGATATACTATTATTCCTTAACTATTCATTTGATAGCCACAGTATTTGAGCTATTAAGAATTCTCATGTAAATGTGTGTGTGTGTGTGTGTGTGTGTGTGTGTGTGTGTGTGCGTGTTTCCATTCATTTTAAGAATATTCTCAGAATGGAATTGTTGAGTCATAGAGTAATTGTATTTAATTCTATTAGAAATTGCCAAATAGCTTTCAAGAATGTATAGTTCTCAACTTTCAACTTGGAGATTTGTAGGATCAGTAAGCATATTGGTTCCATTATTACAACCACGGAAAAGCAGAATACACAAATTGGTGGTTCCTTGAGTTTATCAGGCAATTGAGATGCAATGCAAACAAATAAAATGAAATCTTGCAAGTCACAGGAAATCAAAAGAACACATTTTTTTTTTTAATCTGGTGCACAAACCACTAGATGTCATGCTTAATGAATTGCTAAGGATTAAGACAGACCAGCTAAGAACATAAAGTCCCTGAGCACCACAAAAATAAAATGGTTTGTACATTTCTCTTTCTTTTCCTTCACAAACTCTGCCAGATGCTCTCAAGAAATAACTACAGGGAAAAATTCTGAGCAAGTTTCGTTCATAGTGCTATAACTTGAAGGAATGAAGAGCAATAGCAAAACCCAAACTCCTCCTTATATTTTTCCTACAGAAGAAAAAATGTAATTATTAGGGTCAAAAGCAACCAAATTGTCACCTTGTGATACTTTTGAAAAAGTCATCAGAGTTGAATATGGAATGGAGGCCAAAAAGTGTAACCATGAGGGATGGACAGGAATACCTGTGGGCCAGCAGTACATATAGTCAGAGAAGGGCAAGGTCACTTGCGCAAGCCGTCTCACAGAATCTACTATATCTAAGACTCAGGCTTGCCAGAGATCACTTCTGCTCTTCTCCTCCCTCTCCACTAATAAGCACTGAATTAAAATAATTACAGAATACAACTGGAATTCTTCAAGAAACAGAATAGAGAAGAGTGAAGAGGCAGTATTTGAAACCAGAGAATAGAACTATCGATACTTAGCTGCCGCTCTAAAGTTAATATGTCTCATAGAAATTTGAGGCCTGGGGAGCACTCAGAGTAAACATAGGACCAATTAACTTCAAACTCGACCCAACTACTGACTATTAGCTCACATAGTAAAGATTTAGCAAAAGCAATGCTATTTTGAAGAAAATTTTTTTTTTACCTCAGATTCTACTATCCCATATGTATCTGATTTTCAAAAGCCAGGATGTACTTTTTGAATTTTTATTTTAAAATTTTGTCCTTTTATTAATTCATGTTTGCAGTACATAATTTTTATTCATTTTAATGAGAAAAAAGATAAAATAGCAATGAAACACTTTCTAAACAGGTTAGCATGACAGTTACAATAATTAATACACTGTATATTGTTATCTTCCTAATAGTTTTTTGAGGACAAGATACAGACATGATATCTTATCTAAATATTATTAGTACAAACCTTTCTTCATAATGAAATAAGAGAAAGTATCTGTATTTCTATCCTAACAATCTCATATATATATAATTTTACACACATAGACACACAAAGGTTATTTACTTATTTATTTTAATAAGTAAAACATATTTATTGAGGGAATGAAAGCTCCTGTCTTAGAAAGAGACAGAAGGGAGGGTCCCAAGTAAGTGGTCTACAGGTCCTTTATTTATATCCCCTTTTTTGTTTTGCTTTGTCAGAGATGGGTATTCCACTGCAGTTAGAGAAGCTGTACTTGGAAAAGTCTTTAAAGGACCTTTTCATACTTGATGCCAATTCAGCAATATAACCCAATACAACCCAATAGTCCATTGTAGTAGTGGGTTGCCAGCACAATTGGCAATTGCCTGAAGGTGTTTTACAGCTAAGCATATCAATATAGCTTTATTTTTTTTCTTGTTTCAGAACTTTTGTTTGTTTGTTTATTTATTTATTTTTATGGCCACCTCAGCCTGCCCTGAGGGCAGGGCTGGCACAGCATGTGGTGCCGGGGATCGAACCATGGTCCCTGCAGCCACCTAAGCTTTCCTAAGCAGGTGCTTTAGACCACTGAGCCATTCTTCTGGGCCCCTAGCTTTATTTTTATACCTTGTAGCTACATTTGTCTACTATATGATTCAGACCAAGTTAAAGCAAGACCTACATAACTAAAAGTATAATTTTTGTATCTGACAAGGTCAGTCAAGTCACCTCAAGATTTATCTTGGAACCATGTATAGCACCTTGTACATCTTTGGTCAGTGTCAAGCTTCTGGATGAGTCATGGACATTGCTTGACTAGTTTGTTCTCTGTGAAAGCCTGAGAAAATTTTTTTCTGCCTAGGTGACTCTCCTTAGGCACACTATACATCATCAATCCCTTTCCTCTGTGGCTCCATAATCTCCTTGATCAGAAAATTTGGTGCCCGGCAGGATGGTTCAGTGGTCTAAAGCGCCTGCTTAAGAAAGCTTAGGTGGCTGCAGGGACCACAGTTCGAGCCCCGGCACCACATGTTGTGCCAGCCCTGCCCTCAGGGCAGGCTGAGCCGGCCATAAAATAATTAAACAAACAAAAGTTCTGAAATAAAATAAATTTTAAAACATTTGTAAAAAAGAAAATTTGGAACACCAGTTACTTATAGGATGTCATAGCACAGGTTCTTTTATGCAGTACATAATTATTAAGTGTGTCCTGAGGAGTTTGCACACCTACATAATACACTTTTGTCATTTCGTGACCTTCTCCTTCAATCCTTCTTTGCTCTCTCCAAATGTTTATTTCCCTTCCTGCTTGCAAAAGCTCCATTTCCATCTTATCTTTAATTCTCTGTTTTTGAAAAACAAAATCCTTTTCCCCTTCCTTCCTTCTCTACTTCCCTTCACATTCATAATCTCAGTACTCGGGGAGACTGAGGCAGGACAACTGGAAATTCAAGGCCAGACTGGGCAACTTAGTGAAAGCCTGTTTCAAAATAAAAAAGCCGGGGTAATTCCACTTCAGTCTCCTTTTGTCCCTCTCTTGGACAGAAGCTTTCCTTTCCCAATAAATATATTCTGCTCTTAACCTCCATTTATTCCTAAAATTCATTCTTCAGCTTTAGAGTACTCAAACTCATCCCAGGGTTGGGAGCTTCTCTCTGCTTTATCATTCGGAAGTCATCCACTGAGATCATTGGATGCAGGTATGAGTTTGCTTTTCTTTCATAGCCTCTGGATTGGGACTTGTTTATGTAACAAATTTCTATGCTTCAAATGTTGATATGTCTATGTTCACTGCTCATAATAGTCAGTGCTTTGCCTCACACAGTTTTGTCTCATGTAGTTCTGTTAAAACTTCTTACAATTGCTTATGCTTTGTCTTTGATATTATTTCATTAAAAACTTAGTCAAAATTTTGTTGGTAAATCTAATTTAAAATGTGGAAACCTATTAAGGTTATGATATTTCTTTAACGGGATATTTTATGACTGTTCTGTTCTTATATAAGATGCATTTGAACTAGTTGCTAAATGTACTGGTATTACTTGTTTGACTTTAGACAGTCGTACTAGAGACAGTAGCACTAGAATGCCTCCTAGCAGACTTTATATAAACTTCTGTAAAATAGGACTTTTAAATCAAGCTCAGACTTAGAAAGTATACAGGCCTATTTATAAAATATGGGACTCCAACTAAGTGACATTAGGTCAGCAACCATTCTTAAAGACTTCGAGGATAGCTTTTGCTGGGATAGACTGGCTGTGATCCCCCTCTACATGCTGGAGGATATGTCAGGCCTACTCTGTTTCAGTTTTATTTCTTTGACCTTACTCCTAATATTCCTACCTCTTTGTACTCTCCTTTTTAGAGGCACATAAAATAGGAAAGCTCTAAACTGTGCCAATTAAGTGAGCAACTTAGAAAATTAGTGTTTGCTAATGAAAAAGACAGATAAGTCATTTAGAGAAAGGACAGATATCCCATCTCTTGGTCAAAGGAGACAAAGGAGCTATACTCAGCAAAGGGAACACATAGAAAAACCATGTCCTGACTTCATGTTCTGCCTAAGTCTCCTTCAGGAGGCTAACACTGATACACAGTGAAGAGAACCAACTTCTGGGTGATGCCAGAAGGAGCTATCTCAAATGCAGCACACTTATGGGAAAAACACATTTAGGGTAAGGGAGGATCTCCAATCATTCTTATCCTTTGTCTTGTTGTCATTTATGTGCATAATAGATAAGTTAAAGACTTTAAAGCTTTTACTGTAAAGTGCTAGGTAATCTTTTTTTCAAATGTTTTGGTTGTTGCAAGGTCTCATTATGCAGCTCAAACTCATGGTGAGCTTCCTCTCTTCAGCCTCCCCAACACTGGGATTATGATGTGTGCCACTACACCTGGACTCTGGTTGGCTCAGTCTATGATGGGGAAAGGGCTGGTGTGGCATGTGGTGTTGGGGATCAAACTCCAGTCCCTGAACTTGCTTAAGCTTGTCTATTCTTTTTTAAGTTTACCTACGTAAATACTTCAGTCTTCTGAGCTATCTCATCCACCCCAGTGCTAAGTAATTTGTTCAGGCTTTTAACTATCCCTTTTAGGACTTTGACAAACAAAGGCTACTCTGACAGCTAGGACATGATCACAGAGCAGCCACTCTTTGTTCTTTTTAATAAAAAATTGTATTTACTTAGAAGCATTCAGAATGTCAACAAAACAGTTGCAACTTTTGCAATTACAAAGTGGTATTCACTTAACAGAACAACAATTATTTCGTATAAGCTGCATCAGAGACAACTGAAGATGAAAAACTACCGTCCCCATATATAACTAATTTGTGCTGTGCACCAACAAGAACCTGCTTTATTTTATTTTATTTTTTTTTTTTTTGTGGGACCAGGGTTCGAACTCACGACCTTGCACTTGCCCAGCAGGCACTTGTGCCTCGGAGCTATCTCCCCAGCCCCTAAGAACCTGCTTTAAATTTCCATATCAATTTATAACCCCCATAGTGTACCAGGCAAGGTTAGTGGCTATTGAAAATACCACCACGACAGAGCTATCTAAAGACACATTCAGTAGTGTGTTAACTGTACAAAAAAAAGACACTGTACAATTTAAAAACAAATCTTATACAGCCTTACATTTCAATTTTTTTCTTCAAAAAGAGTGAGTTGTGTACACGGGGGTTAAATGCTTTATAGACAAGAAAAAAACTGCACTAGAATTTATTCATCATCCTCTTCTTCATCCTCCTTATCCTCTTCATCTTATTGTTCCTCCTCTTCATCCTCATCTTCCTCATCCTTCTCTTCTTCCTTCTTTCCCTTGCTTTTTTCAGCCTTGATGACTCCCTTTTTGCTGCATCAGGTTTTCCTTTAGCCCGGTAGACAGCGATGCCATTTTTTTAAAATTTTATTTATTATTTTTGTTTCAGAACCTTTGTTTGTTTATTCACTCATTTTTATGGCTGGCTCAGCCTGCCCCGAGGGCAGGGCTGGTGCAGCATGTGGTGCCGGGGATTGAACCGCGGTCCCTGAAGCCTCCCAAGCTTCCCCAAGCAGGCGCTTTAGACCACTGAGCCATCCCGCCGGGCCCCCTTCATTTTCATACTTTTCCTTCAGCTTAGCAGCTTTATTCTCATATGGCTGTTTGTCATCTCTGCAGTATTATGCTACCTTTCTCCAAGTTTTTTTCGCAGTATCATCAATGGAGAGGCCAGGGTGTTCTCCTTTGATTTTTGGGTGATGCTCAGAGCAGAATAAGAAGGCCGAAGGCGGCCTCCTGGGTGCATAGGGATCCTTGAACTTCTTTTTTGTTTCTCCTTTAGGAGGAATGTAAGTTTTCATTTCTCTTTCATAACAAGCTTTGTCTGCTTTTTCTATGTCTTCAAATTTTCCCTTTTCTTTAGCAGACATTATCTTCCACTTCTCTGAGCATTTCTTAGAGAACTCTGAGAAGTTAACGGCAGCACCTGGGTACTTCTTCTTGTGCTTCTCTCAGCAAGTTTGCACAAAGAATGCACATGATGACATCTTGCCTCTCGGCTTCTTAGGATCTCCTTTGCCCCTATTTACTTGCCTCAGTGAGGTACAGAGTCACCCAGTGCCCATCTGGCTCTCACTTGCCCTGGTGCTGTCTCTATGGAGCTCAATGTACTGCAATGGAGCAGTCATTCTTCGAAGCACAGGATGGGTTTCTGCACTCTTTCCTTGGTGAATTCTCACTGAAGCCTATGGCTGATGGGATGTTGACCCAAGACAGTAGGATTCTCCTTGAAAGACTGATCTCTGGTTACATGGATGAATAGAAAATGAGAACACCTAAAAGGTCACTGCCAGGGCTACTCTCTAGCAGATACCCAAAGTTTCCTCAGTGGAAACTGGCTCCAGACAACTGAAAGATCTCTACTTATGTATTGTACTTTTATATCTCACTGATAGTAAACTAGGACTTCTCTCTAAGTTCTTTAGTAGAGCCTGTTTAACCCGGGTGCTTCAAAATTTAAATCTTGTCTGATTGCAAAAATGTTTACCTTGGTGATTAGATGTAAAACACAAGTGTCTGGAGACTTGGCTCAGTATATGGGGCCAAATCCCTCAAGGCAATTGTTCCATCTATCTCTAGAAGTGACCTTTGTAGCCTGAGAAATGCTCACTTCCAATTCACCATTTTATGCAATAGTTATGCTTCCTTCTCCAGACATTTCTGTCACCAGATCAATTGTAACTTACATTTACAAACATCCAATATGAGTAAGTGCATTGTTTGTGAGATGCTTTGGAAGATAAAAATCATGCACCAGTTCAAGGGTGGAAGAGCTAGTTAGATCTTGTTTTCCCTCTCTCCAAGTGAGCATCCACCTGCTCTGGAGTGGTTTAATAAGGGGACACCTTGAGACAGAATCACTTAGAAACAAGATGGAGATGCCTCAAATTTTCTACTGTATTCTAAGTTATCTCACAGTCAAATTCTCTTACTCCTTTAGAGTGCATTATTAGATACCAGAAGATGCTTGGTTTTTACATGCAGAAAGAGAGCCATTTAATACCCCCTAAAGCCACGATAGAATTCAGAGGGAAGTATCAATTATGACATCATCTTACAACTAGAAAGATACTATAAAAAGAAAAATGGTGAAAAATGTCTTATGTTCAGATTTTGTTTGCACTAAGAAATAGTCACCGTCTAGATTTAAAATGTAGATGTGAGCTAGAGGAGAGCCAGGCAGGTGCCTAAGACATTGACTACCCCAGAGCTTAAGGCTATTCCTTCCCCAAAGTTTGGATCCTATGTACCAAACAACCTTACACACCATTACTGAATGAAGTGAATATACAATTTAGAGCTTTCAGAGTTCATATAACTTTTTCTCTCAATGATCTAAAAAAAAAAAAAAGAAAAAAAACAGATCTTGGGAAATTTGTAGATGACCCTGATAAGTATATTGATGTCTTGGAGCGGTGGCCCAAGTGCCTGCCTGGCAAGTGCAAGGTTGTGAGTTTGAACCCTGGTCTGGCAAAAACCAAAAAGAAAAAAGAAATTGCTTAAGTCCTACTGGGACCAGTGAGATGATTCAGTGGTCTAAAACTCTTGTTTAGGAAAGCTTAGGCAACAGCAAGGACCACAGTTTGATCCCTGGCACCACATGCTGAGCCAGCTCCACCCCCAGGGCATGCTGAGCTGGCCATTAAAAAAAGTATATTGATGTGTTTAGAGGATTTATTCAGACCTATAAACCAGGCTGAAGGGATGTAATGTTAATCTTAAGCCCAGCTTTGACTTCTAGCAAAAGGTAGGCAGCGTAAGTTGATATTATATTTGGAGATAAATATTTTATTATTAATTTCAAACACCCAGAAGATATACAGCCGGTGGAGCTACCTGTCCACACTGAGGCCAGGTTGGACGTTGCATGATATATTTTCTTTTAAGTGTGTACTCTTGAAGGTCTAAAAAGAACTAAAACCAAGTCTTGTACTTATATTAAATTTTCAATTATTTATCGGGAGAAAGATGAACATATCCTGGTTTCTTACAATATTTAATAGAGGAACTGGTAAAATATACTTCCCTAGATCCTAATTCATTACAGGGACAGATTATTCTTACAGAGAAGCTCACTATTCAGTCAGCTCCCGATATTGGAAAAGAGTTACCAGAGATAACTCACTTGGTACTTTAGTAAAAACTGCTTTCTTACTTGGGTCTGGGAGAAAACCAAGGAGAGAGAACAAAGAGAACAAAAACACATGCCTTTGTTGTGGCTTCAAGACAAACCCTAAGTTTGATTCTGTGGGCTCTAAGAAGAGGCAAATTATAAGGTTCACTTGCTACCGTTGTCAAAGGCCAGGCAAGCATAAGAGGTACTGCCTAGAGAGGCCCACAAGCCATGTCCAGCTGAAAGATAACCCCTCAAAGGGAGACTGCCCTCTCATACAGAGGACCTAGAGCTCAAACTCAGCTCCCCAGGTGTTCTGCCTACTCTCTCTGGCCAAGATGTTATCTCTACCTGTCCTCTCCACAGAGGAGTCCTCAGTAATCATGACTAGAGGAAAATTTAGTTTATTGCTGGACATTGATGCAGGTTTTTCTGTCCTTCTCCAACTTCAACCTTTATTCCAATCATATCTCAATAAAACAGACTTTAGGTTGATGTACAAAACTTAAAGTATTTGATTGGTTAAATCAGGTTCTCAAAGACAGAATTCTGATAAGAAAGTAAAAAATACTAGCTATACAGTGTACAATAGCTTTGGGCCTATTGATAGAGCCAGGCCTTATTTTTGTAACATAACATTCAGAGCCACAGTATGAAAAGGAGAAAGCCCTCATCAGTGTTTCTTGACAATCAAGGGCCACATCCAAAACACTGAATTGGACATGGGTTTAATCTGACTGAATGCTATGTATTTCATAAGTGTATAAGTTAGCCTGGTTGATTTCCGGTGTAATAAAGGTATTTCATGCTGATAGCAAATACAGGTGTGATGTGTCAGATTGCATTTCTCAAAAGTAACATTGCATAATATTCTAGCTAAAGGTAGAGGGACTTAGAGGAAACTGTCAGACTCCATGAATAATGGGGCCTAAAAGCCAGTGGATTGGCTCAAATACTCAGGCTTTGACTATATATGTTCTAAGCTCTCAGAAAAGCAAATATGCTAGATTATTTTTATATTCTTTTTACTAGGATCCTCCAAATCATGTCTAAAAAAGAGGCCATATGATCTATATTAAGGCCTTAACTAACTAATATTCACCTCATACATCCAGGAGAGCTGCGCCTTCTTGGGGTTTCCTGCCTCATTACACCATGTTACTTGGTCAGGCTTATTATCCTCATGACCTGAGGCAGGGCAACTCTGAAGGTCCTCACATTCCTTGGAGTGCTGATTGCCTACACATCCCAAGGCAAGATGCTTCCCATCTCAGTCTAATCCTATGTCCGAAAATCTACTACAGTGGAAGTTGTCCTCATATTCCTTGAACAGGAATACTGCTCTCATTTCTAAGGCAGGGTATGGCTTCTTCTCCCTAGCTTCTTGAGATAACAGTTAGGTTCCTTGAGTCCCTTCGGATTCATTCACTATGCCCTAACACCCTGAGGAACAGCAGTTCTTGGGACCCTGTCTTCACATTCCTTGGATAGGACTGCCTGCAAGTACCTTAAAACCAAAAAGTTATGTTGCTCTGTTGGCCCTAGGTATCTCACACAAGCTGTGGAAGTTAGGGGGCTTTTCAGGAAAGAATTTGTCTTGGCTAACAGAAGTTGCTCACAAAGTGTTTCATAGTAGAAAGGATGCAGAATGGAAATAGAGATGGAAAAAGAGAAAAGTGATGCTAGCAGCCTATGGGAAGGAAGTTCAGGCCAGAAATGGGAAAAGTCATGCTTCCCTGGATCCAAACAGAGAGAAAGGACATTTCAAGTCAAACAATGTCCAAAGGTACTAGATAAGGAAATTTAAAAGACTAAAAGTTGTTTATGATGGAATCAGAGGAAATTTCAGATTGATCAGATAAAGAATTTTTGCCTGTCAGCCCAAGGGAACCCATGTTAACTATAAATATAAGGAAAACTCCTGTTAGACTTTGATAGATGCACATGCTGATTTCTCTGTGGTCCCATTTGTAAACTGGAGAGTACTCAGTGTTTTCCCTAGGCCTGGCAATTCACGTAACCCTAGTAATAATAGGGTTGGTGAATTTGTTTGAGACAATATTCAGTGGCCATGGAAAACAAAAGAAGGATCAAACCCCACATTTAAGAGATCTCTGTTTGTGCCATGCTGGGCAGGGAGTGCTCAGATGGAGATTGAGATTGGGCTTGGTGGTGAGCACCTGTAATCCCAGCACTTGGAAGCCTGAAAACAAGAGAATCACTGTGAATCAGATCTATATTGTGAGACCCTATAGACCTTATAGACCCTGTCCTAAGTAGAGGAGATAAAAGAGATATCTGCTAATTTACCCACACAAACTTCTGACTAGTCTTGTTATGCTAATGTCTCAATAGCTATTCAAGATATTGGACATTAAATCAATGTATGTGAAATGTTGAGGTATTCTGGACCCTATTTTTATCATCTTTATGGTGAGAAATTTTAAGTGTATTAATAATTATCCTGCTGGTGCTATTATTTGGCTCATGCATGTTTAATTGTTTCTTTGGTTTTGTCTCCTCGACATGCAAAGTTATAAGCCTACTGTCCATTGAGGGCCTTTAGATAGAACCTCTGCAGAGTATCTCTGACTGCTGTTCAACAACGATAGCCCCATTCAGCCTGAGAAAGACAGAGCTGTCACTGCCCTCTGTTCCCTCCTGGCAGTTCAGATTACTCCTTCAGAGGGGGAATGGTTTAAGCTGCTTAATTAGATAGAAATATCACACAGGGATATGCCCTCAAGGAGAAAATATGGAAGACAATATGGCTTTTGAGCTGTGGAAGAGATAGACACTCCCATTGTGGGACAGACCTCAAGACAACAGAGTAAACAAATGCAGCCACACATATTTTCCTAGGGATAGTCATCAGGGGTTGATATTCTAGTCATCAATCACCTTGAAAGAGTCCAAAGGAGTCACTAACTTAGTTCCTAGCAGTGAGAAAGACTGTCTTGTATTCATGCCTGCTTGCCATATGACACACTCATTTGGCATTGGACTGAATCAATTGTACAGTGGTGCTTATAATCTTATTGGTTAACTATAGCTTTGTCCCACCTGATGCCCACCTAAGTAAATTCCCATGATCTTCACTTTAGACCTGCCTCACTGCATGGTTTTACTCTATAACAATCCTTGGAAGAGACAGCTCCCCCAGGCAACTTGCTTGGATCCCCCTTCTGTCCCTCCCTTGGACAGAAGCTTTCTTTCCCCCAAAGAAATATATTCTATTCTTAACCTCAAAAAATAAAATGAAATAAAATAAACAAAAGAAAGTGACAGTGGGCCAGACAGATTGCTCAGCAAATTAAAGCACCTATTTAGGCATTTGCATGGAGTAGGGTTCAATTACTGGCTGTCCCTGCTCCAGGGATCCCTGAGATGGTGACTGAGACTGGGTGTGGTATTGTACTCCTGTAATCCCAGCTCTTGGGAGACAGCAAACAAGAGGATCGCTATGAGTCTGATCTGTGTTGTGAGACCCTGTAAGCCCTGTACTAAGTACATAAAAAAAGAGAAATGTACTATACATTTGTTAGAAACTGTGCAAGAACACTGACATGGAATGGTCTTTAAGGTGCTGAGTAACAGTAGGAAAACCTGTGGTGGGCAAAGATAAAATCTAAAAGGAGACTGTAAATTATTTTGGATGGAATCAAAATAAGATAAAATACATCAAAAATTATGGACTACACCTGAAGCAAGATATAATAAAAAATTTAGAGCTTTCAGTATTTATATCAGAAAAGCATATGTCTAAAGCCAGTAAGCTATAACTTTTTAGAGACGTGAGTTCATTAAGGTTGATGCAATCAAAAACTGAAGAAGAATACAAACACTGGAGAAGAAATCAATGAACTTGAAAATTATAGTGAAAAATCAATGAACATAATCTGGTTATTTCAAAAAATCAGTAAGATTAATAAACATCTAGCCAGATTGAAAATGATAAAAAGTAAAAGATAAGTCATAAATATCCACTATTAAAGTAGAGATGTAAATATGGACAGAATTTTAAAAGGATAATTATGAAATAATACAATTCTATGCATCTAATTCAGCATTAAAAAAAAACTTTGCTAAAGTATAATAAAAGATATCCAACGACATTCAACTTCAAGGCCCTGAGTTCAATCTCAAGCACCAACAAACAACCAACATAATACTACCAGTAAAGAAGTGATGAAAGGGAATTTCTAATTAGATTTTAAAACATTGTTATAGACACTTTTCTATATGGGAACCTAATGAGCAAATTGAGGAATAAAGATGAACTGATCTTTCCATTATTTACATAATAAGTAACAGATATGGGTTTTTAAACTACATCTGGTTTAAGAGACCATAACACTTTGCCTCCAGAACTGAAACAGAAGTATAAATTTCATTTCACAATAGTAGATCAGAGAAATGCCTGGGTGATTTATTTAACAGAAAATTGATAATTGTATCAATTATTTTTTTCATAAATTTTAGTATTTGCTAAATTTATATCTAGGACAGCTAAAGTTTACCCTAATGAAGAAAAATATCTAAGTATATATGATTAGTTACAATTTTCATATCTCATTCTTTCAGGTGCTTACACTAGGGAAACAATATAATGTTTGCACGTACAGATCTGATTTATTTCACTTATGAGTATAGTCTCTACTTACATTCATTTCTCTATAAAACCTTCGCATTTACCTTTCTATACAGCTGAGTAATACTCCCCTGAATGAAAATGGCACAACTTTTTTATTCTTTCCTTAGTTTGTGGGCATTTGTCTTGTTTTAGAAAGTACAATAGATGCTGTGAAAGGGAAAGAAATTGCTCAAAAGGAAGGAACAACAGGGATGAGAGGAAGGAAAAAAAGACAGAGGAAGGAAAAAATATGCATATACAAGGATAGCTGGAATAATTGTATTACTGATTTATATTGTTTTATGGAACAGAACAGTTAAAACTTCCTTTTTTTTTTTTTTTTTTTTACACGCTTGCATCTGGTAATGTGAACAACTACTAACTGTACAACAATATACAATATTACCAGTTTTGAATTTCTATCATCCTGCTTAGTAAAATTCTGAGTATAGCTTCTCATGTTTTTGCAATTTTTTTGTTTTACAAAAAAAGAAAGAAAAACAAAAATTTATATCTTACACACTTTGAAAAGATAAAAAAATTCCTACTGAGAAAATAGGATTAATTTATTTAAAGGCATAATGATTTAAATTTTTATTCTGAAGAAAAAATCAGATATGTTCACAGATCTTATGTATGAGAATTTTAATTTCTTTGTTTATAAAGGCAAAAGAAATACAAGCTATGTAACTAACCAACCAAAAAGATGTTGCATTTGTTTGTGTTATAGACTGCAATGCAATGTGGGAAATTTCTGTTTCACATATATTAACCAAATGAGATTCATTCAGAGCTCAGGCCTGGAAGAGTAGGTGAGATGACCTGTTGCCCACCCAGTGCACATTTGATCATGAGCACAAGCCCAGTGTGAGTGAGACAACCTGAGGCCCACCACAACCTCATTCACTCCAGACCCCAGGCCTGGTGTGTCTGGTCTAGAACCCTACAGCATAACCCTTCACAGAGGCTAGAGGCAAAACCCACCCAGCTTATCCAGGAGCAGAATATATTGCCAGAGTGACACAGCAAGTTCATCACCAAGGGCTACAGGAGGAAGAAATGGAGCACAGCAGCCAGACCCAAACTACATTCACCTGGATGAGTTTGAACTTGGTATTTCTGGATCTGCTGCTAAGGTAACATCTGCACTAAAGCTCTACAGTGGAAATCAGAAGATAGCACTATAGAAAGTTACAGAAAGTGGGAGCAAAATGCATTCTCAGACACTAAGCATACTCAGAACAAATGCAGGAGTCAATAGTATAGAAGAAATTGAAAATCACATGCCTGAAATCTCTGAAATAATAGCAGCTGAAGTAAGGAAACAACTGCAGAAAGGTTTAGAGGAAATCAGATCAGAAATAATTTCTGAAGTAGAGAAAGAAATGATAACTACAATGCAAGAAATATTGAATAATCCTAAAGAAGACACTGATAAAAAAACAGAGAAGGGAAAAATGATGGAAACCATGAATTAGCAATATAGGAAAAAGCAGAATACAACAGATTCAAAGTGCTACATACAAACTTAAAACCTCAATCACAACGAGGCAAAATCATTTAAATGAAAGTGACAATAGACTGTCAGACCTTAAAGACACCATTGCAGCGAATAAACAATTAAGAAAATATTTCTAAAAAACAACTAGGATGTAGGAAAAAATAATTCATTAGCTGCAAGATGATGCGAAGATGCACAACATAAGACTAATATGCATCAGTGAGAAAGGAGTTAATACAAATGATATATAAAGAATATGAACAGAGTAGTAGCAGAAAATTTCCCAAATAGGGAAAACAATCTGACATTCAGGTAAACCAAGATTAGAGAACTCCAAATAACATCAAAACAATTAAAAGCACATTCAGACATAATAATCAAGATCCCAGAAATTCAGCACAGGAACGGTATGCTAAAAGCCACTACAGAAAAGAAACAGATCACATTTAAAGGAAAGCCCAACGGAATAATGGCAGATTTCTCTTCCCAAACCATTAAGTCAAGAAGAGAATGGAACAAAATATTTCAAGTCTTGCAAGATAAGAAATTCCAACCCAGACTGATAGACCCAGCAAAACTCTCAAGTTTAATGGAGTGAGATACTGTCATTACAAAGAACAACTAAAGAATTTCATGATGACAAGCTCAACCCTACACAGACTACTAAAAGATATTCTAGAGAGGAATGAAAAGGACAACTCCATGAAGAAGAATAGAAAGAATTCGCCAAACAGGGCAAACCATTAAACACAGGAGAGAAAGAAATATATCAAAGCAGTCTTTTCTCTGCAGCAGCAAAATATTCCCATCAGGATACTCTGCAAGTGGACTTCCCCTCCACCCTATGGGTCATGATTCTGTCCAGATCTACAGGGTGTATCAAGGAAATAGCAGTATCCTAATCCCACAAGTGACATCCGGCCATTAGTAAGTGTCATGGACACTGTGTATGTGCACAACTTTCTAGAACTTTGTGTGATATCCTATCCCCAAACTATTAGAAGTGCTGATCATATATTTGCCATTCCAGTATTGATGTTATGTTTTACTCTTAGTAATTCTTTACTGTCATTAAAACTTATTCTTAGTTGAATTATTTTGAAATATTTAACTTTGAATTAATATTTAATTAGTTTTTTGAATATTGTTTAACCATAACTTTTGGTTTAAGATTTATGCTGTATCTTTGACTTACAATCTACCTATAAAGCATGATACTATATTTTCTCCTTATATTAGAAATTTTAAAAAGTATATTTCCATTTTACATTGACTTTACTTCTTCCTTGTCTTTTACACACACACACACACACACACACACACACACACACACAAAACAGGCCTTTTTTCTGTTTCTGTCCTTTTAATTAATTAGTGTAGTTTCTTACACACTCTTTTTTCTACTGTGGAATATCGTACTATTTAATTTTATTCTTCTATATTTAATTATATATATATATGCATATATATACTTTAGTGATTGTTTAAAGTACATATATATACATGTGTATAAAGTGTATGTATGTATAAAGTATATATATATATATATATATATATATATATATATATATATGTACATATATATACTTTAGTAATTGGTTTTCTTTACAATTTAGTTTTGGATAATTTCATTTTTATGTATCTTTGTGTATGATTTTATTCAAATTCTTGTGCAGAAGGTTTTCTTTTTTTTGAAAGATTCTATAATTTCACCTAAAATTAGAAATTTCAGATCTTTTTAAAAAAGTAAATAAACCAATGAATATATATAAATTTTTATACAGGGGAAGTAGCCAGAAAGTATTACATGGAATGTTCGCACAAATTCTGTGGATGCTTTTATTGTTCTTCATATCTTTTCATTTTCTTAATTTTTTATTATCAGTTTACTTAAAAAAGATGAAAAAATAATTTAAAACACTGGTCTACCATGTTATAAGGATGATAGTACACAACTTATAAGGTGCAGTGCTTAGTAAGTTACTAACTATAATAAGGACTCCATTTTCATGAAACAACAATCACGAAGAGTCAGTGGAAGATGATAAACAATGTTATTCAATTTAGCTCTGTGAGTTTACAAACCCTCTTGAAGATATTCTTTACAAAAAAAAAATCTTTTGTTAAACTATTTATTTTTTTGGTACGGGGTCTTGCTATGTAGCTTGAGCTCACAATGATCCTCTTGTCTCAGCCTATTCAGAGCTGAGATTACAGGGATGCGCCACCATGCCTGGTTTTAGTGGCCAGCACTGGCACCAGTCTCCCTCACAGTATGCTTTACCAGTATTGAACATGGGTCCTTGTGCTAACCAGGCAGTTGCTTAGAACGCTGAGCTATCTCCACAACACCTGATATTATTTTTAATATGTTTTCACTGTGGTTTCTTTCTTTCTGTTTCACAGCTAGGACAGCATTTGAAATGAGAAATCAGACATTTGGCTCCAAATTCATCTTCTTGGGATTTTCAAATCACCTCAAATTGCAAGGCTTCTTCTTCCTTGTCTTCCTAGTCATTTACCTAACCACTCTCCTGGGCAATGTCCTCATAATAATGGCCACCAGAATCAGTCCTGCTCTTCACATGCCAATGTATTATTTTCTCAGCAACCTGAGCTTCTTAGACATCTGCTACACATCGACCACAGTTCTGGTCATGTTGGTGAACTTCTTCCAAGAGGAAAAGAACATCTCCTACGAGGGCTGCCTTTCCCAGATATTTTTCTTTGTTACACGTGTTGGCACTGAATGTGTCTTACTGGCTGCCATGGCTTATGATCGCTACATGGCCATTTGCCACCCTCTTCAGTATCCAGTACTCATGAGTGGAAAGGTCTGTGTTTGCCTGGTGACTGGGTCCTGGCTCTGTGGACTGGTGAATTCTGTGACACACACAGTGCTGGCAGCCACACTCACTCTGTGTGGGTCTAACAG
>PVJA010028411.1:0-27581 GCA_004027025.1 Myocastor coypus | reverse complement strand
CTTCTTCTCCTCCTCCTCCTTCTCCTCCTCCTCCTCCTTCTCCTTTCCTCCTCCTCCTCCTTCTTTTTCTCCTTCTTTTTTGTAGTACTATTGTAGTGTTTTTGTTTTGTTTCATATGGGAAACATCTGTACTAAAATTAAATGGTCATTTTCCCCACATATTTGAATTTCAAAAGCATAGCTTCATGTTATTATTATTTTAGTTTCCCAGTCTCAGTGATATAAGCAGTATAACACTGTTCAGTTTGAAGATATGTATTTAAATTTAAAATAAATTAACAATTGCATATTTTTCTTTACATGAGAGTAGACAGTTGGCTCAAGTTTGTGTAAACTTCATGTGTATACAATTATTGCAAACTTATTAAGTACCTTTCAAATGAAATTACAAGGTCACTTGTTATTTTTATACTAGTAAGTTTCCTTCTTACCATAAGTCAAATTAAACTTCCTGGCATGATAAAAGGATCTCAATAGCCAGCTGACTGCCTGATTGGGTTAGTGACTGTTACTTGCAATGTAACAAGTAATTACATTTCAAGATATGCCCCCAGGTACAAGAAGCAGGAATCCAGGAGCCACTTGCTTACTTCAAGGTTGTCATGGATATGGAAGATGATAATAAATAGGAAACTTGTAGAAATGTTGGAAAATAGACTCAAAACACTTCTGACATTAAATTAGCTTAAGTTCTGGTGAAGAATTTCAACAACCTTTTCAATTTTCTTTTTTTTTTTTTGTTGTTGTTGTTGTATTCACTATAGGGTCTAGGGGGCCTCACTACTTAGATTGGATTCATAGTGATCATCTGTGTTCAACTTCCCAAGTGCTGGATTACAGGTGTACACCACCTGGCCCAGGCTCAATCTCATTCTCAGGGTATCCCACAGATGGGACCAGCATGGGATGTCACCACTGCACTCTGCTTAAGCAGACGCTTTAGTCCACTGAATTAACTGCCGGTCTCTCAAACGATTCTTATCTTCAATATTTCCTACAACAGCATCCAAATTAAAAATTCTCAGTAAAACAAAATAAACCATTATTTTTTCCAAACTTCCACTACTTATTCTTCTTTAATAGTACTACGTGCATTTCACTTGAAATAATTCACAAAATATTTAGCAATAATATAGGGTATTATTAATATTTGATACTATTGTTTTATTCTTAAATCTATAAACTTTAAAGTTGTACAATAAAATTGTGTTAATAAAAATACCTAAATTATGAGAAAGTTTTATTGAAAAACTTCATTGGAAATAAACTAATTGTGCAATTCAAAATAAAAAAAAACTAGATATATGGAATATTCAACGTGTGAAAAGTTTTTTTTTTTTCTTTCATACAGTATCTCAGACTGTGTTGTTCTCACTGGTATATTAGAAAATGGGTTACTTTTCAGTGAGGAATCATTGAGAGATTCAATTCAATTTAACATACTATTGAATTGGATGATATAGTTTTTCAGTTGCAAAATCATGTTCAAATTTATTTTTTGTTGCATGAATTTTCTACATCAAATGCTATGAATGTTCTCCAATTACATTTGTTTCATTCAGTATATATACTTCATTTAAAGAATGGTACAAAAATAGTAATTGTGCTGCTACGGTTTATGTCTAGTTGTCCCCCCAAAGCCTTGTGTAGTTATTGGGCAGGGACTTCTATAGATTGACACTTAACTCATGAGTCACTGGGATCATGTGTTTTAGTACTGATGGGATTATTGGTCTGAGTAGGGCTGGGACTATGGATATGGTCTACGGTGGTTATCCTAAGTCAGAGAGCCTGATAGGAATATAAAGAGAGACAGAGAGACAGACTAGAGCTGTTGCTCTCTGCTGCCCTGTTTAGTTGGCTACCTGTGCCACTATTTTGTTGCTGTTCCACTGCCATGAACTGGATGCTCTCTGGCCTGTTCCACTCAGCCTTGGACTGAAACCTCCACAAACTGTGAGCTAAATAAACCTTTCCTTCCTTCATTTTGAGTGTCAAGTATTTGTTCCAGCAATGAGTAAAAAGTAACTATGACATGTGCTTAGCTCTTTGGCAAATGAATGGAGTTTAGAATGAACTTGCATGGTCATGTCTTTGTCATAGGAGTGAATAAATACTATTTGTCTGAAATAATGCATATTAAAATATATTGGGCCATTATTGACCACAGTAAAACCTACATTAGTGTCACAACAATATGAAGCTTCCGATTTCATTTCAGCCATTTCATCTTATGATTATTATCATTGGCAATAAGTACATAGCTCACTGAAGTTTGGGTTGGCCTAAGATGGCAGGCATGTCCCAAAACACAATGACATCCGCTCTGTACTTGTGTTTTTGTTGTTATTGTTTGTCTGTTTGTTTGTTTTTTCCTTTCTGTACTTGTTGATGGGATACTCAGCCTGAATTCTTTTCAGCTGGTGTTAAGGTTTATCCCCAATTGTTTTCAAATGCAAGGCAGCTGAAGCTTATCCTGAAGAAAACCTAAGGGGACTTCAGTTCTGCTTTGCTCTTGGTGGGTTGCAGACATACCTAATTTCAAATTTTAGGCATGGTTAAGAAAAAAGAGCATCAGAAGGAGATTCACAGTACAGCACACAATTTATCAAAGAAAAGAAACTATGATCACAGCATTGTGATACTTCATTTACCAAACAAGTTGCTTCTTATTGATATATTTAGGAAGTCGCTGTAACTCTGTTCTCTGAATTTTAAAATGAAAATGTAAGTTCAAAATGTGCAATATGTTGTGCAGAAAAGAATCACAGTGGACTTATGCTAGAACATCTGTGCTCTCTGCCAGTGTCCCTCTAGGTATCTCCTCTGGCCTTATTGTTTAGAGATGGTAACAGACCATAAATAATAATACTATTTCAAAAATAAACAAAACCACTCTCTTTTGAAAACAAGCTCTACTTGTCTGCTTTAAATAATTTGTTTAAATCACATAAATTGAATGTTTGTTTTTAATTGCAGATATAATTTGAATTTCACACTGCATTATATTGAAGGTATTCTTATATTAGCATTATACAAACGATGCTTTGAGCTTATGTTATCAGTTCAGAAATTTGAAAGTTGGAGTTAGGTTAAATTCAAAAATCCACCCAGAAATACTGTTTTGGTGCAGGTCTCTGACTTAGTCATTAGACTTGCGATTTTCCAATTCATAATGTGAAAGTGGTATGTGTTCAGTAAGATTCATACTTTCATTTGGGTTTATTTTCCAGGGTAGCTCCATGTAAGTTGTTCTGCTCTTTTTTTTTTTTTTTTGTTGCCAATATGTTTAGAAAAGAAGTATTCAATAAATTACCTGGTATTATGGTTTGTTTTGAGTTGTCCCCCAAAACCTCATGTAGTCATTATGACAGGCTTCTAGTGTTTGTACTTCATAATCAAGAGATGGGGTTGTGGGTGTGCGTGCTGTATCTACTGTCGGGCAGATATCCTGAATACAATATAAAAAAGGTGGAGAAGCTTGCTAGCTGCCAGCAACCAACCGATGCTCCTCCTTTTGCTCTTTTCTGTCTTCCACCACCATGAACAACTGCCCTCTTCCATGAACCACTCTGCCTTGCAGACAGCTGAGTATGGACTGAAAGCTCCACTAACTGTGAACTAAATAAACCTTTCCTTCCTTAATTTTGGGTGCCAGGCATTTTATCAGAGCAATGAGGAAACAGTCACTGAGACACATGACATGTGTAGTACATTATTTCAAGTAAAGTTTCTGTTAGATGAGTTTGCCCAAATGAAAGTAATTTCAAGCGCTTCAAGAATTTTTTGATATAACTTATAAGTTTCCCTTAGTACGTGTTTGCAGTACATAATTACATTCCTCTTGAGGAGCTGACACATGTACATAATATGGCTTAATTCTTTTCACTGTTCCTTTCCCCTCATCCCATCCCCCTCCATGTCTTGGTCCACTTCCCATTTGCAAATGTCAGTCTGCGCTATAGTTTTTTCCTCTTCTTTCCTTTTCCTTGGCAGTGACTCCTTCCCTCCAGCACTATCACACTTTCCCAGGACAGCAGTGTAGACCAGCATCTCTGGTAGAATTTTCAGCCTTCATAGAGGAATTCTCTCCTTGCTCTCCAGAGAAATAACCAATAACTTTACATATTTATACAGTAGAATTGTGGCTATCACAGTGGTGTTGATAATTTTGTTTTTAATTAATTTACATTTAATTTTAAAAATTCCATTGTTAGCATATTAAATGAGCTAACTTTGGAACTTTCGCTTTTATTTCAGTATTTGTTCAGGCTCACTAAACATTCGAGCCCTTCACTGTCTTACTGTTCTCCTGATCTGCTTTACATCTCTGCGTTTTCTGCAGCATCCAGTTCTGCTGTCTTATTTTCACTGTGGTACACTCAAATGGAAAAACTGCAATGCCTAACTCAACTTACTGCAAGTCTCTCACCAGAAAAAAAAAAAAAAAAAAAAAGACTAATTATGTTCCCTGGAAGAAAAAAGAAATCATGTAGCAGAGATGCACTGACTTGTTTCATTTTAAATGAAAGATCATGTACAGTTCTATACTGTGAAGAAATTACTGTGCTTTCCTGATTATTCTTGCTCCAAATCCTCAAGATGACCAGCGCATACCATTTGTCTCTTCAATTTTCAATGACAGTTGATGATATTACCTAATATTTTACTTGAAGAAATCGTATAAAACTGCGTCATCTTGCTGTAAGATTTATATCCTATCTACATCTGTTCCTACAATCTTATTGCATATCCTCCTTTTTTCCCAAAATGACTTCCAATCTTAGACATTTTGCACTTAATTTTTCCACGTCTCCATTACAATCTTTCCAGTATCTGGCCTCGACTTGTCATTCAGGTTATATGTAACCAGCATCTCCATAATGAATGCTTCTGTGGCCAGATTAGAAGTCTTCTCCCTCCTCTGAAACCACCAGGAATCAATTGAATCACCCAGTTTGTTGTTATAGGATGCGACTCTATGAAGTTATCTTGGCTATTGGTTTACTTGTGTCTGTGTCCCTGTGAGCTAAGTTGAGTTTATTTGGACCATGAGCACAGTGTGTTTTAGTCGCTGTCCTCAACAACTGGAATAGAACCTGAGATACTGTAGAGCTCTGAAATTATTTACTGAACATTTAAGATAAAGAAATAATGAAATTGTTCTTTCTGTGTGTGCTCAACCAAGTTATCATCTGCTCTTGAATTCTTCACTGTAAACTCACCCACCTTTCTAGAAAGTTGTGTTCTTTCTAGAAAGTGTGTCCTCAATGATTTCCTTATAATAACTTGCAGAATTCATAGATGCTTATACCTATACCCTCTACTCCCTCCTAGACTGGGAACACATGGAAGAATTATTGAATGCTATTACTCTAATTGGTCATGATGCATAAGAACGAACTCCTTGGCAGCTTATTAATTAAAACTCTCAATTTTGGAGAAACACATGGTGCTTTCCTGAGTTCCCTTTTGTCCTTTCCAGTGTCATTATTCATGTTGATTTACTGTTATTGGTGACTTCCTTGACACTATTGCATAAATGACTTTGACTTCTACACAGCACAGCAGTTTCCGGTTCTCATGTTCTGCTTACCTGACATCTGTCCATCAAACAGTCCTCCAGAATTCCACATCAGAGTAATTACCATGAGCATCATTACTACTGACCTTACCCTTTTGCTTACCATTTTCAAGCCTTTGCCAAATCCTGATGATTCTGTCTGTCCAGTATGTCACTCAATCTTTCACACTTCATGTCTACTTCCATGCCTAATGATCCGGACTTCTCCAAGAACCAAACATGCTCTGGTCTACCACTTGTTTTCCTGCAATCTATTTTCCACATTACTTCTAGAATATCTTTTTGTAAAACTGACATGCAATTACATTATTCCACTACTTTATATAAGCTTTTAATTATGCCTTAAAAATCTGTGTTTGGCAGTCTACCAGAAAGTGTTATTTCTCTGTCTAGAGCTGAGTCATAACAATGCATTACACATTTTCTTCACCCAAACACCAGTAACTGCCTATCCTTCACTCCATTTTGCCCATGCTGGTGTAGCCACTTTAAGTCTATCATTTTACTTGATCTTTTAAATCTGATTTCATACTCATGTTCCAGATCTCATGTCTAGTAGTGATTTTTTGAAGAAGAGAATGTAAGCCGGGCGTGGTGGCGCACGCCTATAATCCCAGCACTCGGGAGGCTGATGCAGGAGGATCGGTGTGAGTTCGAGACCAGCCTCGGCTACAAAAGTGAGCTCAAGGCCAGCCTGAACTGCATACTGAGACCCTGTCTCAAAAAGACAAAAAAAAAAAAAAAAAAAAAAAAGAGAGAGAGAGAATGTAGTCTACATAGGGATTATAAAATATATACTTGTATGCGCTTATATCATCCTGTCTGTATGAATATCTGGTTGATATAGAATGACAGGGTGAACAGAAATGGAGGGGATGCAATCATACACTTTTCTGTGCTCTAATTTTCGAGATGTTCCCTATGCTTGTAGCCCTAAAGCTCAATGAAATCGCCGAAGCCTTCTATTATTGTTCCCTCAGAATTAGGATGTGACTTAGGCAATGGGAATATCATCATCTCCAATGTCCAACTGAGGACACTGAAATTCGTGCTGCCGAACACTGAGTAACCAAAGGATTAGAAGCCAAATGTTCTCAGGCTTAACCTCATGAGTTAAGATAGCATAACATAGTTTGTTGACGCAGTCTTCAACAATAATATCTAAACAGGTGCCTTATTTATCAGACTTCATATTAACATATGAAACTATGTCTTGGAATGTATGCGATTATTTTGATTACAATTTCTTTTTGTAACTAAATGACCTGATTTTTTTTAACCTCAGTCTCTGTTTTCTTTATGGTTATTGACAACTTCTTTCTTATTTTACAAAGGGAAGACATAATTTTTTTTAGAATTCTGCTCTTAAATTCTGGTAAGAACAAATTATATTGTGCTTATAATTTATAGTTTAATAATAACTGTTTTGAAAAAAGCACACTTCTTGGATTCAGTGAGTATTGTTGTCTTAGAAAATTATTGACAACAAGGATTTTAGAACAATTTTACCAGGATGACTCGTGAATAAATTCTCTCTTCAGTGTAGAAGGTATCGTCTTTGCCCCATTATTAGATGAAATAAACCCAAGGACAAAGGAAATCCAGAGGGAATCCTTATGGCAATCTTGTCATGCAGTTTCTGCAAAACATTCCCTGCAGGGCAGGATTGTGCGAAGCCTTCCATGCTGAGTCTTGCTTGCTGCGAAAAAAACCAGCTGCCCCTTGCTGAGAAAGATTTTCTGTAAAAGAGAAAGAACTAAGTGACTCACTATTTCTGGATTGTCCAAGGTCCGAGTGGGTCACAATCCAGGTAAAGTGATCCGCTGCCTTTGTTGCACATCTGGTGTTCCAACTGGCTGAAAATTCTTAGCTGGGAAAAGGAACATTTCATTTAATGTTGCTCTCCTTGCACAAGGAACGTGTTGGCTTCAGATCAATCCTTCATTTTTCATTTTTATTTTGTTTATTATTTTGAATTCTCTTACTACTTGATACCAAAGCCATACAAGTTAGAAAGTAACAAAACTATGCAATTGATGAGTTTTATAATATGGATAAATATAGATAGAAAAGATTGTATAAGAAAGTCAAATCTTATGCCATTTTTAAATTTACCAGCAGTGAATTTAAAGTCTAGGTTCTGTGGAGAAATGGTGGGACTTGAGAGTGACCGTATCCCCTGTTGCCCACTTTGAAATGTGAAAGTACATACAAATCAAGCTCATAGGTAGCTCACACCTGGAATTCCAGCAATTAGAGGGAAAACAGGAGGCTCACTAATTTAGTGTCAACTTGGAGAGCATAACCAGACTCTATCTGAAGAACTTCAAGCAAAGAAAACAGAGCAAGCACAACAAACACCTCAATAAAAGCCAAGGTGAAGACTGACAGAGAAAGAGTTGTAGAAGAGGAAAGAAGATACTGCCAGTGGAAGAGAGAAATTTTGCTACGTAAGTATGAAACTGAAATGATGAGTACGTTACAGTAAGTTCTGTGAGTTTAAAATGGCTGATATGTAATCATAGCAAGTTTTTATCCATTAATCATTTGCCATCCAACCACACGTCAAACAAATCCTCATAACGTGGATATGCAAATATAAGTAATATTTGGAAATTATACATTGAAAATCTATAAATGTGGCATTTGTTCTAATATATGGCCACAGTTTTAATAATACATGGTTTAGCCTGAAATAATCCCAAAATATTAGAAATTGAAATATCAGGACTCCGTATAAGATTAATCTCTGCAGAGAAACTCTATTTTCATGGTGTTATTACAACTTATATAATGTAGCATTCCAAAGGGAATCTTATGATCATTTCACCTTTATATTTCAGTGCAGAGTACAAAACGTTTCTCAAAAGAGTAAGAGCATTGAAGGACCATGATTCCCATGTTGGGATGTTATTTTCTATAGAGTGCCATATCATGTGGGACTTTAAATGTTTTGTTTCCCTTTTTACTATGTAAAAATTCCAAAATATCATAGATTAAATAGTATCATTAAAAACTGAAATATTAAATCCAGTGAAAATGGGCTTCAAATTTAACTTTCAGTACTTAAATATTTATTTTAAAAAGAACAACAGGGAAGAAAAAATGAGACCAACAAATAATGGTTGCTAGATTGCATGTTAACATCTTCAGAGAAGTTGTTTGCATTACCAGATAGCAGTGCCAAAGTGATCAAACAAGCATTAGCTGTTCTTTTCAGTAAACCAATTAAAATTGATAGTATAATAACCTTGCTATCACAGAAGAGAAATTAGGCAGAAATCTTGAAGATATAGGGTTAAGTGGAGAATTCATGAACAAAAATCAATCTGCATAGGAAATATTTCAAACAATCAACAGATTGTATCTAATCTTATTGAAGAATTTTTGCACATCAAAGAAAATCACCCACAAAATAAAAGAAAAAATTAACAAATGGAAAAAAAAGAGCTATCCAACTCTCCCTCAGACAAATTATTTTTTAAAAAGGCAACCTTGAAATTCACAGAACCAATGCAAAACTGGATATCTAAAATGAATACACATCTCTCAGATGAAGAAATGCAAATAGAAAATAAATAGATGAAAAAAGTTCAACACCAGGTCATTTGATAAATGTAAATTAAAATAAGAACTAGATTCCATCTCTCCCCAGAAAGAATCAAGAAATCAACCAATAATAAATGCTGGTAAGGTTGTTGGGAAAAACAAACCCTTTTCCCCTATATTGGGTATGTAGATTGATACAACCACTGTGGAAATTAGTGTAGAGATTCCTCAAAACATGAAATTACAGGTCGCATTCAATGAAGCTATTCCCCTTCTGGCTCTTTTTCCAGAAAAATGGAAAATGTCATGCTACAAATATATATGTGCACCCATGTTTATAGCAGTGCTATTTTTCATAGCTGAGTCTAGGATACAACACCAATTTCCATCAACTGAGGAATGCATAAAAAATATGTGGTAGTTTTATATGATGGAGTATTATTACTCAGTTATAAAGAAAGATAAACTCAAAGCTTTTATAGATAGATGGATGTATATAGAGATCATTTTCATAAGTGAAATAAATGAGACTCACATGTGTACACATTGTATTGTCTCCCTAATGTAAGAAAGTGAAAAAATAAATAAAATCCAAAAGTTACAGTAGATATTGTGAAAGGGAAAGGAACTGCTTAGAAGGGAAAAATGCAGAGAGAGATTTCTCCTTGCAGTTGAATTTACTTGATACAAAGATGAAGACTAGAAAATATTTCTTGAAAGATCCATGAAGTAAACTTTTATTTGTCTAATAAATAATCATTAACATTACCTTAACATTTCTTCAAATTGATGTTCAAAACATTAATGTTTATTGAAACTCAGAATAAATATTGTCATCAGAACCATTATTTACTAGTGTTCGTGTATACTACACAATATTTATCTATATGACTATATATTTCACCTTTTAATAATAGTGGCTGCTTTTCAGTATGTGATAAAATTCTGTTGAATCTCACCTACATTTTCTCTTCTAGTAACTTTTGATGACATTAAATATTTTACTATATTTTTTACTCCAAAATATATTGAAACATTTAAGCAAATATTGAAAATGTTCATAAAAATGTTGCTGGCCTTTGAGATATAAGATATAAGATATGGTTATAAGTTTTTTTTCATTTTTTAAAAAGCTTTAAAGAATAATATTAAAAGACACAAAATAGTATGGATATGTTCCGTATATTTGTCACTAGTTTTCTCCTACCATTAACTTCATACATTGTTGTACTGCATTGGTCAAAACAAAATGATTATTTTGGTGAATTAGCATGAGCTGCACATGTTACCAGTGTTACGTGAGTGTTACTCCCCATCACAGGAACACCATGTAGGTCACCATGTTGCATGTACTTTTGATGGCTTCAGATTGCCCTGGGTCTGTGATGATTTTACTCTCTCTCATTTTTTAAAAGAATAAGTTTTACAGCTTTGAAGTAACATATTCGAGAATGATGAAGGATGTCCATGAATTTTGACTTGTCTGATGATTTTCTTCTGCTAAGACCTGAGTTATGAGTTTTGAGAAGGAACTCTACAGTAGTGAGGTGGCCATCTCATTCCATCCAGTCAGATATTGCATGACGTGAACATACTATCTCTCTGGTGATGTCAGCCTTATGAAGCAAAATCTACCAGGGGTTAATTCTGCTGGAAGGCAACTCTCTGTCTCTCTTTATCTCTGCCTCTCTGTCTCTGTCTCTGTCTCTCTCTCTCTCTCTCTCTCTCTCTCTCTCTCTCTCTCTCTCTCAATTTCTATCTAGAACGTATGAAGAATTTTAAAAAATGTCCTCAAAATTTAAAGACTGAATCAAAAAATTAGCATCTGAAACAAACATACATTTCTTAGGCGAAGAAATACAAATGGCAAATAAATAGATCCAAAAATGTTCAACATCATTGGTCATCTCAGAATGCATAATCCCCACAAGTGAGATACTCTTCAAGCCCACTATCAAGGACAGGAAATTTAATCTATAACTTTTGGAGTACGACTGTATATGTTGATTATTTAGAATTCTTTTGCAAAGAAAAGTTGATCCATTTTATTTTTTTAAGTAGAGATGTTATAATGAGGAGCTATTGCATACAATTTAAGTTTCATAACATGATTTAATTTTTTATTTTAAAACTGAGTAGGACATCTACAAGGCTTTTTTTGAAAATGTGAAGTAAATATTTTAGAATAAATAAAACAACTTATCTAATAGAGAATAGGTACCATCTAATAGGGAAAAAGTTCCAACATATCCCTTTTATGTCATTGGTTAAAATATTCATTATATGTCCCGTGATGAGCTTAGAAAATGCTCAGTTTTAATTGAGACATATTGGATTGAGTAGAAAGTATCAATATGCATTATGAAATACAAATCTACTGATGAAAAATTGAGATGAGTCAGCTAAAAATAATAATTTGGAACATAACCAAACACAGCCATTTCTCTTTGCATGCAGACAGATGGAACATAATGGAATACAATGGCAACTATATTCCACAATCAGAGAACATGTTTTCCAAAAACCTCAGCTTCAAAGGACTTGGGTTTATACTTCAGAAAGACTGAACAGTTTCTTCACAGTGACCTCAATGCATAAGAAGGGACAAATAAAGACAATAGATTTGACACACATAGTTGCCTACAAGTTTGTAGCTAAATTTCAAAATCAATACATATTTTATAGGAAGCCAATCAGGAGATTTTCAAATAAAGAATAATATGCTTAAACAGATGTCTGTCCATAAGGATGTGGCTTGCTACATCCAACAGAAGGTATGTTTGTAAAAGAGTGTCTACTTCATAAGTAGAAAGTCTGTATGATGTCAACTTTATATAAATTGCATTGGTAATATGACATAAAATACATTATATTATAAGAAATGTTTGTGATGATGGGATTAGAAGTGGATTAAGAAACAACTTATAAGAGAAAAAATCATCACAAATTAAAGTAATATATTAGAAGGATCTTCATGTAATAACTCTAAATATCCTTCTAAGAAATTGACATCAATTTTCTGGCTCCACAACACTGATGTTACCAAGCAATAATTTTAGCCATAAATATCTATGTTTGAAATATTTAAATTTCCTTCTCTTCATTAAATCCTGT
Organism: Myocastor coypus; assembly: GCA_004027025.1. NCBI lineage: Eukaryota > Metazoa > Chordata > Mammalia > Rodentia > Myocastoridae > Myocastor > Myocastor coypus. The sequence continues at coordinate 15,334 of PVJA010028411.1, read as the reverse complement.
CTAGATGAGATTATTATTTTGAAACAATGAAGTCATTCTTAGCTCAAATAACTTTTACATACTCCAAAACTTAGGCAGGGCACGCCAGTTTCTCCTAACAGGAAATCCTTGCACTCTAAGTTCATGGCGAACAACTGTTTTGTTACATTTTGTCACTGTGACTAACACATCTAAGAAAGTCAACTTAAAGGATAAAGAGGTTACTTTGGCTTAATGTTTCAGAGTTTTCAGTACAGGAGCTAGTGTGCCTCCAAGACAGAAACTCACTGTGGAAGATAGGATAGAGGAAAGCACTGACCTCATGGAAGCCAAGAAGCAGAGAGGAAGATGGGAGCCAAAGAGAAGAGGTTCAAGCACCTCGAGGTCCTAGGGTCAGGCTTCCAGGACCTAACCTTATATACCTGCAAATGTGTTCTACTTACTCCCTAAACAGTCTGAAGCCAAACAAGGTCCACTGCTGCAGGCACCAAAATGTATACAAACTCAGCTTCTAGTGAAGGCAAAAGGAATGTTCAAACTGGCATGAGGAGACAGAACCCAAGTTCTACCTATGAATTTCTCAGATCGCATGTTATGTTTCATCCCCATTGTCATTCTGTTCAGACACTGTCACCTCTGTTTGCCTGCTTTCTCCCTGCTTCCTAATGGGTCCCTCTGCCCACAGTGTGGCTTTCTGTAAATGTTTTGTAAACCTGTGCCAAAACCATCATTCTTAAATTTAATGAGACTTACGCCTTTCTTCTAACAATCCTTTCATGTATTCTTGTATCTCTCATGATAAAATGCAGTCTGCACAGCCCATGAAGTCTGGACTGTGCTCAGCTCTCCCTGATACTCAGATCTATGCTCAGAAGCTTCTCACAGTGAGCTGCTTCCGTCACTCCGGTCTTCAGATCTAAATTCTCTAACTTTTTTCTCTATTATCTTTTGTCCTTGTTGCTCCTTCTGTCTGCAACATTTTGTACAACATTTTCTTTTCCCATGCGTTAGGACACTTTAAATGTCTAAAGGTATTAAAGTAAGTAATTCACAAATATTTCATTATTAAACCTTTCTTTTTTGTGTGTGTTCTTCCCATCTATCTTCTATGCAGTCTGAGAATGCTGGAATTTCAATGTTAAGCCTATCTCCAATATGTGGTACAGTATTTAGTAAGGATTCATTGCATATTTTTAAAGAGATTAAGAGCAATAGTGCAGAACATTAAAACAAGATAATGGGAGATTAACGATAGTTAATACATTCCACATTGTTATCTTCAAAGTAGTTGCTCAGGTTGCAAGATACAGGCAGGCAAAATGGATCAAAAGGTTTGCACTGTCTATAGACTTTTTATAAAAATGTTGAAACTATGTTTACAAATATATGTCTGGTTAAATGATGTATTTCTATTGTATATGCACATGCATTTGGAAAAAAAGAATATTTCATTTATTCTCATATTATCTGCATTATTTCAATTGAATAATATTTTGAAGTTTATAACCTAAAAGTACTATACTATTCATATTTTGAAAAGCGATCAGATTCTGTAGAAATTTCCATTAGAATTTTTTTCTTCTCTATGTGGTACAGGGTCTGCATGGTCTACAGGGTCTCACTACATAGAGCAGAGTCCTAGTGATTCTCTTATTTTCAGCCTCACAAATGCTGCGATTATAGGAATTCACCACCACATCCAGTCTCAGCCGCCTTCTCACAGGAGTCAAGAGGCCGGTACAGAGTCCTGGCCAGTATAGCATGCTGAGGAACCCTGGCCGCTGAGCTTTGCCTAAGCAGGCAGTTTAGTCCACTGAGCTATGTGGCTGGCCTTCCCAATAAGATTTCTGTCCCAAATTCTTCAGAATTACATTTTTTTTTTGGCATTGTCTGTCAGCTTTACATGTTCGCATCAAAGCCTAGGATTTAATGAGATTTTGATGAAATTTTTGTCAGTAACTGTTGGATAGCAACACAGATATACAAAAGTAATTATGGTGAACTCTTTTTAAAAATTTTTCAAGTTGGAGTTTTCTACATACAGATAATTAAAAATGAGTAAATTTACAAGTAACATGTTTACATACATGAAATGTAAGGCACTCACTAAAAAGGCAAATGCAAGAGTGGGATTGCTTTATTTGAGCTGGGACAGAGAGAAAACAACAGATGGCCTAAGCATTGCCTGTGAGCAGAGAAGCATACGGAACCCCAAGGAAGTGAAAACAGGCATTGAGTAATTGCAGTGGCACTGAGAAAACTGTGCTTTGTGTAAGTGAAGAATACTTCAATGAGGACAAAAATGCAAGAGCCCGGACAGTAAAAGGTAATTTTCACTACAACTTTTATGTTCAAAGCCTCTTTCAGGCTCAAGAGGCTCCTCCTACATGGGCCTCAGTGGGGCTGTCAGTTCCCAACAAGGGGCCCTGTGCATCAATTCAAGGAGAAAATTACTTCCTGTAGCTACACTGCAATTAACTACATTGGAATAACAATTATTTAACTATCACCAAGGTCGGTGTATCACGAATGTGTTGTTAGAGGTATCTAGGTTAAATGTAGATTATTATACAGTCAGAGAGGGATGGGCCTTCAAATAAGTTGGCATGAAAGATAAGACATCAGCCTGGTGGCTAGAGGTGCACATTAAGAAGGCCAGGCCTCAAGGTGAGAGGCAATGGAAAGGCCTCCATGCCACCCTAAGGGACAAATGATAGTTTGAAATTATGCTGTAATGAGCACTACCCGGTCCACTGAGCCCAGGTAGGGATCAGACCCCAAGGTGGGTGACCAGAGCAGCTGGACCAGTCCAGTCCCCTGATGTCACATCCCCTCATGATCTGACTCATCAACCTATTGGATCAACTTTAGGTGCGCAGCTAGATTTGTAATTCAATTGGATGCCTGTAGTTTGACCCAGGTTGTACTCATATTGTGACTTTCCCATGTAAATTAGACCTCAGGTCCTCCATGGCCCTCTATTTGAAATCCTTCCTGGATAAAAAGGCTCTATTCTCTTCATTTGCAATAGAACTGATTTTTTTTTTCCCCTTATTTACAGCATTACCCCTTGATACAGATGTGGCATCTAACAGGTCAGGAGGTATATTTGTTTTTCCTTTTAACTTTTTAGACTTTATTGTTGTCAGCTGGATATTGTGCTGCCTAAATATTTTCATAAGAGGATACAAAATAATAATAAAACATTAGACACAATACAAAATTTCAATAAACAAAGTAATATGAATTTGACAATATTTGTAGTATTTCGTAGAGTTGTCTTCAAATGAATTGTTTGGATTACCAGATAGATGTATGCAAAAATTGGAAAAAAGTTATAAAAAAATTAAAAAGAGAAAAAAAAATAATCCTTAACTGCTCTTTTCCATAGGCCACTATATAAATAAGACAAATATATTCTAAACGTTATCTTACAGGACTATGTCAGTACCTTAAAAGAAAGTAATGTCACGTGTTACATAAATACACTACAAAGGACTCAGCACATGTTCATGGTCAGGTAGTTATAAATTGAGAATAAGAATTCAGTGTTCTGTTATCTTCTTAGCCAATATTAATAAACATGAACGATAACACTTCATCCAAAAAAATGTGTTACATGTTACATTTATTTTTAAAATGCTTAACTTATTTGACTTGTGAACATGTATTTCTTTTATATTTTCTCATTCTGCTTCAAAATAAGATCATAGGTGTTATGCTTTATGTCTAGTTGTCCTCTCAAGGCCTCATTCAATCATGGGACGGGGACCTCTAAAGTTTGAGACTTGACTCATGATCTACTGGGATTATGTGTTTTAGTACTGATGGGGCCATGGGTCTGAGTCCTTCTGGGTTTATGGGTGTGGCCTAAGGCAGATAGGCTGAGGCAGAGAGCCTGAATGTAACATAAACAGAGACAGAGAGACAGACTGCTGGTGTTGCTCTGCTGCCCTGATTGGTTGGTTGCCTCTGTCACCATTTTGTTGCTGTTCCACTGCTATGAACTGCTGCTTTCTCCATTGTGCCTCTCTGCCTTGGATCCAGTGAAGTATAGACTGAAATTTCTGGTAACTGTGAGCAAAATAAACCTTTACTTCCTTCATTTTGGGTGTTGAGTGTTTGTCCCAGCAATGAGTAAAAAGTAAGTAAGATAATAGGTTTGAAGAATTATGTTTTTATGTTAGGTAGCATTTGAAAGAGACCTCTGGAGAGTTTTGATCTTTAGAAGTGATGTGAAGATACAGTAACTAGACCTACCAAATGATATTTTAATTGTAAGAATGTAGTAATTTTAAAAGACATTTTTCATGAGTTTTACCTGTGCTGTGGAATACTTCTGTTGGTTGTTTCAGTATGTAGTGTGTTTTCAGGCGTACTGGTTGACCAACTTATTCAGTGATCACAAATGAAGATGTATGATGCAGAGGAAGCACCCTGGTCAGGTAGAAAACATAAACAAATTTAAAAACCTGAGAGTTGTGTAACTACTATCTGTTGAGAACAGTGTGGTTTCCCTGTAGATTATTCTGTCCTGATTGCACAGTTTTGTTACCTTAAAAACAATATATATCATCCAGAGCTCTTGTTAGGCTTTGCTAAGAAAAACAAACACTTGTGAGAAGTTGGAAGTTTTTAGTTTTTGGTGCTTAAGAATTATATAATTTAGACCATACTTTAAAAGTTATTTGTGGAATGGTCAGATAGCTCAACAAACTAAAGGGCCTGTTTAGGCAGAGTGCAGGGACCAGGTTTGATCCTCAGCACCACAAGGGGTACAGACCCCACTCCCAGAGCTTCTAAGATAGCAATTGAGACTGGGTGTGGTTGTGCGCACCTGTAATCCCAATGCTTGGGAAGCTTAAAACAGGAGGATCACTATGAGTCCAACCTACATAGACCCTGTAGACCCTGTGCTAAATACATAAAAAAAACACTTATTTTCACAGACTGTTCAATTTAGTAGAATTGACAAAGTATATAGAGTCAAGTTTCTCTGCAACACGAAGAGTAAGTGTGAAAAAAATTTCTAGACTTGTGAAAACTATAAAACTAAATTTCAGATGCCATGAAAAGTGTTTTCGAAGTTGAATGAAATTGTGGTGTGAAAAGGTAGCAGAGGTTTCAGTGTGTAAACCTATGTCATTATGTAGCCAAGCATTTCTATTTTATGATACAGTTTGTTTACACCTCTTGGCTAAATCTCCAAACAGACTTTCACACAATATTCTTGCACATATCACATTTCAGTGAGTTATTTTGTTCCTGTATTTTGAGTAGGTATGTAATGAGGTTTGTTGCATTTTTACTTTCTCAAAATATTCAGTATTACATAGTTGCAAGTTTAATTGAAAATGTGAAATATATTAGTACATTAAGAAAAGCAAAGTGCAAAATCTGTACAAAAACCTATGAAGCACAAATATCAGTGAGAATACAAATTTGTTTTTTTTGTCTCAAATTTGTTTATCACTTAAATGAGTTCATTTCTTCCCACTTACTATACAAATTTTGACCTGTATACCTGAATCTCCTTAGCCAAAATCCTCAAAGTAACAAGTGTTTTACTTACTCCATAAAGGAGACTAACACACACAAGGACATTTTCAGCTTGATACTGAATGTAGATGAAAAGAAAACTATTAATGATGAGAGTTCATAACTGCGCAACACAGCTCTCATGACCTCATATAGTATAAGGGTTTAAAATTGATATTGAAAATAATTGGTCTCCCCATACCTGTGTTGGCATGGATTAGCTATAGACAAAGTCCTCACAATTAAAGCCTTAAAAACTCAAGGTGCTAATCACAAAATAAGGTTAGTTATCATAATCAGGAGTTCAGAAAAAGTAAAGGGTTTTGGAACTCCAATCAGTGCATATACTAGAATTATAAAGATTAAAATATTACATATTATGCATGTTTAATATGCTGTATACAGGTGCAGAGAGGTATTAATGAACTGAATATTAGAAAATTTCTTTAATTTAACAATTGGCAAAGGTAGAAAAATATGAGAACTGAAGACGTACGTTAGAAAGACAATCTAACCCATGTATGAATGGAGGCCCAGAAATAAAAGATATGGCAGATAGAAAAGAACTACTTTTTATTGATGTGATAATCAACATTTTCTAAGTCTATTGAAGTACTGATTCTATAATCTCAGTGAAAGCAGTAAATTACAAACAAAGTAAATGAAAAGTTTATACTGGACATTTTATTTATTTTATTTGACATAGGCTTTCACTATATAGTGCAGGCTGACCTTAAAATCCCTTATATAGCTCAAGCTGGCCTTGAACTCATAGTGGTCCATCTGCTTGGGCCTCCCATCCTGAGATTACTGGCATGCGCCATGACTCCTCACTTGGAAATATTTTGATATTGTGCAAATGTATAAAATGAGAAAGAAAAGGAAAGATTTTTTACATTGAGTTTGTAACTAGATATTCACTAGATTCCTCGATAGCAAACCAGGAAACAGAAAGATGGAAATAGAAGACTCCAAACTAGAGGGAACAACAAATGTAAATTAGAATTGCATGCACAAAAACAAAACTCAAGTTGGCAGGTGAAATACATTTTTAAACAAATTCAGGAGTTGGAGAAATAGTTCAGCAGTCTAATCACCTGGCTGGCAAAGATCAAGGACTGGTGTTTAATCCCCAGGACCATATACCTTCTTGGAAACTCCAGGTGGACTGAACTGGCCACTGATAATCAAGCATGGTAGCACACACTTGTGACCCCAGGTTGGGGGAGGTTGAGGCAAGAGAATCACTGCAAGTCTGTGCTGTGTAGGGAGACGCTATGGCAAATAAATAAATAAATAAATAAATAAATAAATAAATAAATAAATTTTTAAAATGTAGTTTAGGTTAATCAGTTAGAGATCACAAATTGTGCAGAATGCACTTATAATTTTTTTTATTGTTTTAAAGAGTACTAATTAGAATGAAAACAAAAAAAAGTGATACAGATTTTGACTTAACAAAGTATTATGAATTTCACAGTACTTGTTATAATACATAGTGTTGTTTTCCAACAGGTTGCTCATATTACCAGGTATATGCATGCAAAATTGGAAATAAAAATTATATATATATATATATATATATATATATATATATATATATGAAATTAAGAAGAGAAAATGATGAAGAATTGAGAAAATGGGACAAAAAATTAAAACATGAATTGCTTCTTGCCATATACTAGCAAAAATGCATAGTGCCATTGTCCAAACCATCCTGCTCATATATATATATATATATATATATATATATATATATATATATATGCATATTTTCCCCTCACTCATCCAGTCCTCTCCAACTGAGTCACTCTTTAAAAAAGATGAGATCCCAGTTGTCAATTCTTTGACATATTTCCCATGCAGTTTGGTTTTTGTTCATGAACTTTCAACCCTATGTCTTCAAGATTTCTACCAAAATTTTCATCCAGAAGATTTAATGTTTCTGTTTTAACATTTAAAAGTTTGATCCATTTTAACTGTGGCTTTGTGCATTGAAATTGGCATCAGTCTAGTTTTAGCCTTTGGTATATGGAAAGTCAGTTTTCACAGCACTATTTATTGAAGAGGCTATTCTTTTTAGAGCGAACATGTATGGCCCGTATCAAAGATAATGTGACTGAGGATCTTTACAGTAATGCCTACCACTACCCATCTGTTCCACTAATCCTGATGTCTGTCTTTATGCCAGTACCATGCTGATTTTATAACAGTAGTTTTATGGTGTAATGTCAGGTCAGCGATTGTGATACTTCCTGCTTTGCCTTTTTCCCCCCAGGATTACTTTTCATAGTCTGGGTCTTTTCTGATTTCAAATTAATTTAAAGAATGTTTTCTTTAGCTCTGTGAGGTACACTAATTTTTTTTTTTTTTTTTTTTTTTTTTTTTTTTTTTTTTTTTTTTTTTTTTTTTTTTTTTTTTTTTTTTTTTTTTTTTTTTTTTTTTTTTTTTTTTTTTTTTTTTTTTTTTTTTTTTTTTTTGAGACAAGGTTTCGCTATGCAGTTCAGGCTAACCTTGAGCTCACTTTTGTAGCCCAGGCTGGTCTTCAGCTCACACTGATCCTCCGGTCTCAGCCTCAAAAGTGCTGCAATCATAGGCATGCACCACCACACCTGGCCACTACTGGTATTTTAATTGGGATTGCATTGGATCTGTGTAGCGATTTGGAGAGTTTGGCTATTTTACAATGTTGGATCTTGCTATCTGGGAGCATGAACAATTTTTTCCATTCTTTCAAATCTTCTTCAATCTCTTTTTTCAGAGGATCATAATTTTCATCCTGTGAACTGTTTAACTCTTTGTGAGGCTGATTACCAAGTATTTAATTTCTTTGGGGTGTAGTTCTGAAAGGCATAGTTTCTTTAATTTATCTTAGTGTGTTCATTCTTTGTCTACAAAAATGCTACTGACTTTTTGGTTGTTGGCTATTATGCACTATTGATGAACTTGCTAATTAAATCTACAAGGTTCTTGGAGTATTTGGGGTTCTCTATTTAGAGTATCATGTCATCTGCAAATGACAATTTCACTTCTTTTCCAATGCTTATTCCTTTTATTTCTCTCTTTTCTAATTGCTCTGGATAATGTTTCCAGAATTGTATTGAATAGGAGTGGAGAAGGCAGGCATCCTTGTTTTATTCCTGATTTTAAAGTAAAGGCCTTCAATTTTTGCCTATTTATGATGTTGGCTTTTAGCTTCTCATAGATGGCTTGTATCAGGGTGAGATATAGACCATTTTCTCCAATTCTCTGCAGTTCTTTTTTTAATAAATGCCAGACTTTGTCAAAAACTTTTTCTACATCTACCGAGATAATCAGGTGTTTTTTGTTCCTGGTTCTATTGATATTGTGTATTCCATTTATAGATTTGTGTATGTTGAAGGATCCCTGAATTCCTGAAAATAATCCACCTAACCATAATGTATAACTTTCTTGATGATTTGCTGCAGTCTGTTTGCCACTATTTCATTGAGGTTTTTGCATCTATGTTCATTAATGACATTGGCCTCCATTTCTTTTTTTAATTGGATCTTTCTGTGGTTTTGGAATCAGCATAATACTTGCCTCCAGGAATGAGTTTGAGAGAACTGCTTCCCTTTGAGTTTAGTTGAAAACTTTCAGAAAAGTTGGTATTATACTTTCTCTAAATTTCTTGTAAAAGCCAGGCGTGCTGGCACACGCCTGTAATCCCAGCACTCGGGAGGCTGAGGCAGGAGGATCGGTGCGAGTTCGAGACCAGCCTGGGCTACAAAAGTGAGCTCAAGGCCAGCCTGAACTGCATAGTGAGACCCTGTCTCAAAAAGATCAAAATAATAATAATAATAATAATAATAATAATAATAATAATAATAATAATAAATTTCTTGTAAAATTCTGCTGTGAATCCATTGGATCCTGGGCTTTTCTTTGTTGGTATCTTTTTAGTACATTATCAATTACATTTCTCATTATTGAGCTGTTCAAAGTTTCTTTATCTTATTGGCTCAGCTTTGGCTTTTCATCTGTATCTGGGAAAATGTCCATTTTGCCTGTTTCGTACCCTGTGAAAGTAAAGATTTTGGAAGTAATGACTGATTTTCTGAATTTCTCTAGGTTATACATTTTGTCCTTTTCATTTTTTATTACATGAATCTGAGTTTTTTCTTCCCATTTTTTAATTAGATTGGCCCTACCCCTGGGGCACACTGAGACAGTGATTGAGACTGGGGATGGTGGAGCATGCTTGTAATCTCAGCATTTAGGAGGCTGAAAACAGGAGAATCACTACTAGTCCTATCTGTGTAGTGAGCTCCTGTAGACCCTGTCCTAAAATATAAAATCACCAGAAAAAGAGAACATTTGTCTGCTAGTATATGGTCTTTTGAAGAACATCCCATGTGCATCTGAGAAGAATGTATATTCTGTTGTTCCTGGATGAAACACTCTGTAAAGGTCTAAAAAGTCAATTTCTTCACAAGTTTGGTTTACTTCTCTTTCTTTCTTATTTTCTTTCTTCTTTTATTTTTAGTACAGGGTCTATAGGTTATCACTCCATAGATAAGACTCATAGTGATCTGACTGTATTCAGTCTCCCAAGAACTGAGATTATAGGCACACACCACCATACCCAATCTCCGTTCCCTTCTCAGCATGTCCCCGGGGGCAGGGCTAGCACAGCAGAGCAGGGATCTAACCCTGGCTGCTGAGGCTGCCTAACCAGAAACTTTAGTCCACTGAGCTCTTTGGCTGGCCCAGTCCCATTATTTCTTTGTTCATTTTTAGGCCTGGTTTTTCTGTTTGTGTCAATGGCATGTGTAAGTCCCCTGTGACTACTATATTAGTGTGCATTTGATTTTTCATGTCTGTTAAAATGTCTTTTGAAACAATGTGCTCCAATTTGGGGTGTATGTATATATTTATTATTGATACCTGTTCATCTTGTACTTTTCCCTTAACAATTATATAGTGACCTTCTTTTCCTTCTTGGATGATTTTTGGCTTAAAGTTGACATTGTCAGCAACCAGGATAGGATCTACTCTGGCAGTATGTTTCTTTTTATTGGTGAATTGAGGTCATGTACATTGATGGTTATAAATGATACATATTGACTTATCTTTGTCATGTTATTTTCCTATTTAGGTTCCAAAATTTTTCCATGTTTAAATTACTTGTTGTTTTTTGTTTCCTTTATGTTGTTCCTCAAGCTGTGATCAATTCTGTCTCTTTGTGGAATCTGTCAGTACTCTTTATAGGGTTGGTTTGGTGGTCATGAATTTGTTCAAATGTTCTTTGACATGGAAGGATCTTATTTATTTATTTGTTTGTTTGTTTTTATTGTATTTTTAAAGGAAGGATCTGCAGAGTGTTCAGGGTCTTATTACTTGACCAGACTTGTATTGATCTAACTGTTTACAGCTTGCCAAGAACTGGGACTACAGCCACACACCACCATGCCCAGTCTCAGTGGCCATCTCAGTGCACACCAGAGGTGGGGCCAGCATGACAGGCCCAGGGATTGAACCACCAGCCCCTGTGCCTGCTTATAGGCTGCGCTATTTGGCCAACCTTAGAAAGATCTTATTTCATCATAAATAGTTTTGCAGCACACATCAATCTCTATTGGGATTCTTCTTAATTTCCAAGTTTGTGTTGAGAAATCTGCTGTGATTATGACGGGCTTTCCATTGTAGGTGATCTATCTCTTCTCTCTCACAGATTTTAATATTTGATTCTTTTGCTGCATTTCTGAGATCTTGATTATGATGTGTCTAGGTATAGATGCATTGTGATTAGGACTGTAGGAGTTCAATAACCTTGCTTATTTGTATGCCAGATTCTTTTCTCATCTTTCAGTTTTTTTCTGCTAGTGCTTCTGCAAATAGCCTTTTTATGTCATTCATGCAGTCTTCCACTGCTTCATGGACAGCTATCATGCTTACATTACTTTTCTTTGCATTTTTTTATAGCTGCTGAATTGTTATTTCCTCGTTCACTGTTAGTTTTAATAGATCTTTTATTTCCAATTCATTGTCTGCAGCACTGTCTTCAAAGTCTGAAAGTCTATCTTCCGTTTCATTCAAGCAGTTTTGTTAGCTTTCAGTGGAGTTCTTAACATTCCAGATACCCATTTGAATCTGTTACGTGCATTCTAATTCTTTCTCGCACTGACATTGTGTTTCCATCATTTTTGTATTCTTCTGTGTTTTTCTATGTCTTTAGCTGTGCTGAATAGTTCTTCCACAAATGTTCTTTCTTTTTTGAGCCTGAGAGATTATTTCTGCTGTTGTTTCTTCTATAGCCTAATATACTTGCTTTTTTATTTTGGTTTCTGTCATTTCAGTGATTTCAGGTGTGGAATTTCTAAGTTCTTTTATTTATTTATTTGATGTATTTAGTACAGGATCTGCAGGGCTCACTACACAGATTGGACTTGTACTGATTCTCTTGTTTACAGGCGTCCAAGTGCTGGGATTACAGGTGTGCACCACCATGCTCAGTCTCAATCATCTCCTCAGCGTACCCTTGGGGTAGGGCTGGCAAGGCACGCCAGGAATCCCACGGCAGTCTCTGTGTCTGCCTAAGTAGGTGCTTTAATCCATTGAGCTATCTGGCTCACCTTCCAAGCTCTTGTATGTCTTTGTCTCCTGGACTTATTCTTCAGGACTAGAGGATTGAGATTGCCTTTTGTTCCTGAGTTTTGTTGTTTCTGAAGCTCCTAGTGATCAATCAGAGTGCCAAGCTTCTCAGAGCCTTCCAAAGGTCTTAAATGGCTCCAGCAAATCGCTGGGACTGCTCATGGTGGGTCCACAAATCACAGCTCTCTTGCATCCCACAGGCCACACAGAGTACTTCTAAGTTCTTAAAAGTTTGGACTGGCATCAGCAAAAGCTTCACACCTGCACACGGTGGGCAGAGTCCCCCAGGCTGCCCAGTGTCTGCCAAACTTCTTAAATGGTACCAGGAAATCTTTGTTTATTTAGAATTTGAACCACCAGGAAGAATGACAACAAAAAAGGCAAGAATGGCAGGGATAAATGATAAGTGTGCGTAATATATATGAATAATAGATTTTATAAAATAGAATGAAAAAACTTTATGTTCCTTCAAGGGTAAATTAAACATGCAAAGATATCGATTCTCATTTTCTATTTATTAGCACTTACTTATTGTTTTAAATATTAATTTAAAAAGGAAAGTCTAATTGATCTGTCACCAGAGATCACAAATTTGTCCACACTTCTTATATGGTGCAAAGAAAGTTTACACCCACAGGACCTTGACTGTGACTGATCTTACATCATTTCAAAAAATACAGGTGATTCATTTTAGGCTGTGCTATTCTTGTCAATATTTTCCTTTACATAATCATATCCAAGCTATAATTTAATTCTTATTTATAAACATTAATAATATCTTTACTTCCGTTGTCTTTTTTCTCTAATACAATATCACACAATTTTAAATAAGTCCATCTAATTGTCTCTGTGCAGTAATTTCTTTCCATAGCTTTAATTCAAGTTTTTTTCCTTCTAGTTATTTAAAGAATTGCAATGTGCCTTTCTTGTTATGTGAGAAATACTTCCCAGAGAAGTCATGTCTCACCACTACAGGAACCTGAGAAATTAAAAGATAATTTTCATGTCCTCTCATATGCCCAAATTCAAAACCCTCTGCAACTCTATTTCTTTTACTCGTCTATTTCTCATTGTATGGTTGCCACTGATGTCATATTTGTTTCATTTGTCTTTGTATTGTCTAGTCTCCATGACTAATTCTTGTATTTGCTTTTGGTAATATTCTCAGACTCCTAAGTATTTTGAATTAATTATTTTAACTGCTTTGTTTGTGAACTATCATCTGAGCCACTCATTCTTTCAATTGTTTGTTGGTAAACTATCATGCAAGTTAACCTTTGTGTTGCCTAGGTGATATGGAGGTTGGTACACTAAAAACTATGTAATAGTTTATCCTTTCTTCTTGCTGTTAGGGTTTGTCATAAAGAGCAACATAGAATACTGTGAGGCAGGAAGAAGGACATAAAGGTTCTTCTCCTTTCTGTTTATTACCCTTTTCAGAATCGATATCTTCACCAGCAGCTAGTTCAAGTTTGCTGTTTCTTTTACTGCTCCAGAACATCACTGTTCATAATGCCAACACACAAAAATAATCCAGTAAATATCTATAATAAAATAAATATAAAATATAGCTAAATATTTTGTGGTGATTCATAATACTGGAGTAAGAATTGATGAAATGATTTAGCATTAACATGAGCGAATCTCAGTAACATTCTTGAAGAGGTAACCAAAATACATGCAGAATTTCTCTCATTGTTTGGACAAAATACCTAACTTCCAGAATTAAGGAAAGAAAGGTTTACTTTACTTGGTTGGCTGGAAGTCATTTACTCACGCTTGCATGGCAGAGGTTAGCAGTTCATGGCAATGGAAAACAGCAAAACCAATAGCAAAACGGGAGGATCAGTGGCAGCAGCAGCTAGCGAGCCTCTTTCTTTTCCTTGTACTGCATTAGATTACCTTCTCGAGGACTGGTGTAGCACTTAGACCTGTAATTTCAGCAGTGGATCAAAAATGAGCCACAAATTCTGCATACCACCCCTTGATTACATCAGACTTTGGGGGACATCTAGATACAAACCATAACAAATATATTTCTATCTATAAAAGGCTGGAAAACAAAGGGGTTCTACACAAGTCAAAAAACCATAGAAATGATGGTCCCACAATTTCACAATTCTGTACTGAAGTAGAAAGAAGTGTGATTTGGAAGAGCCTTCTTGAGAACAGTCATGTAAGTGGAACCTGTAATGCTGTTTCTTAAACATTACATGCCTGTATCTCAGGCAATCCTTTGCAGTTTAGCTATTATTTATCATCCAAATCAACAAACATTTTTGGAATCTACACATTCTTAATAACATTGAATAAATGTAAAACAAATAAAAATTTGAAATCACAATTAACAGGGTTTTAGTAAGATAAATTAATACATAAACAGCACTTTCAATATTTTTTTTTTACTACAGGAAATATTATAGAGAAGGAAAAATCAGTTTAAGTTGTATATATGCACTGAAATTTCCAAAAAGAAAATAAAAAAAAGAATGGAGGAGGGAAGAAGGATAGAGAAGCAGAGAGAACTAGTAATGAAGGAGAAAAGATTTTGAGGGAGGAAAAATCTTAGCTTTATCCCTGTGAATAATTTTAAAGAGAGGACACATCAAAATTGGAAATATGAAAAAAAGTAAATCTATCTTACTGTGAAATGTATGCCATCACTCTTCTTGAACTGTGAAAAATTGCATTCATCACCATAAAAATAGAAATTAAAATAAAATATGAATATTGCTCAAATGCTTATAGCACCAAGATAATGGCCATGTTGCTTAGTTTTTATTCAATTAAAACATTTTGTGCTTGTTACCATGACCAACTTGCATGTCTTTTCTGAGATAAATTTTCAGAAATCTTCAGTGCTTCTATCTTGTGGTTATTGGATATTGTTTTCTTAATACGAATTTAGTTATTTAAATTCTTCTTTCTATCTGCTATAAGCCTAATAATTTGCTTTTTGATTTCTGCTCATTTTTCATTCATTATAAGTTGTAAATCTTTATCCTTCTTACTATTCATTCTCTGTTTCAGAATTCACAGAGAGTTTTGGAGAATTCCTTCATGTTATAAGTTTTGAAAACTCACATTTACATTAGCAGGAATGCTGGTCTTATCCCGAAGGTGCGCAAATGTATTCACTATTTTATTGACAATCATAGAATTATTTTCCTATAATTATATTTCTGCTGCACTTACTGGAGAA
>PVJA010028410.1:0-27400 GCA_004027025.1 Myocastor coypus | reverse complement strand
AGGAAGGAAGGGAGGAGGGAGGGAGGGAGGGAGGGAGGGAGGGAAGGAGGGAGTCAGGGAGATTGACTTGGGGATCGATGGAGAGATTAGAAAATGCAGGTACAACTCCAGATGCACTCAGCCACTTTCGCTGGAAGAAAGAATAGCATCTTTAATAAATAGTGTGGAAACAACTGATTTCCATAGGCTAAAGATTAAAACTAGACCCATGTCTCTCACCATGAGCTAAACTAAATTCAAAATGGATCAAAATCTAAATACTAAACAGAAACACTACATCTGCTGGAAGAACTCTTTTGTGTGTGTGTATGTGTGTGTCTTTTTTGAGACAGGGTCTCACTGTGCAGTTAGGCTGGCCTTGAACTTTTGTAGCTCACTTTTGTAGCTCACTTTTGTAGCTTACTTTTGTAGCTCACTGGTCCCAAACTCTCACTGACACTTCTGCCTCAGCCTCCCAAGTGCTGGAATCATAGGCGTGCATCACCACACCAAGCAGAACTCTTAAACACATTGGTGTAAGCAAAGGCATTATGAACAAAACCCAAACTACACAAGAAATGCCATAAGAAAACCAACAACTGGATATGACCTCATTAAAAAGCTTCTGCACAGCAAGAGAAACCAGCAACAGACTGGGGAAGAATTTTGCCTGCTGTTCCTCAAACAGAAGAATAATATCTAGAATACATCAAACACTCAAAAAAAAAAAAAAAAAAAAAGTCCACCCAAAATTAAAAACCCAATTCAAATATGGGCATCTGAGATGCATAGACACTTCTCAGATGAAGGAGTAGAAATGGCAAATACATATATGATAAGAAATATTCAACATCACTGGTCATTTGAGAAATGCAAACTAAAACACTGAGATCCATCTCATCCCAAAAGGAATGGCTGCCATCAAGAAGCTAGCCAGTAACAAATGCTGGTGCATCTGTAGGGAAGAAGGAGCCATTCTCCACTGTTGGCAGGAGTACGGGCTGCTGCGACCACTGTGGAAAGCAGTGTGCCGAGTGCTCAAAAAGCTAGGACTAGTGGTCCCATTAGACCCAGCTAGTCCCCTTCTCAGGATCTTCCTGAAAGAATTAAGAGCATTATACCACAGTGATATATGCACACCTGTGTTTATAGCAATTTGTAACAGCTAAATCTTAGAAACAGCTCAAATGCCCAAGAACTGATGGATAAAGAAGTGTTTTTTTAATTTTTTTTTAATGCACTGGAGTATTACTCTGACATAAAGAAGATAATCATGAGATATTTCTAGATAAATGGTTGCCCCTTGAGACCGACCATACAGTTCAGTGAAATAAATCAGACCCAAATGTTTAAATAATGCATTATTTCAACAAATAAAAGAACAAGTAAAACAGACAAAACAAAATCCAGTTCAAGCACTATAGTCTGAGGGCCAGCCAAATAGCTCAGTGGATTAAAGCACATGCAAGCAGGCACAAGGGCCAGGAGTTCGATCCCCAGGCCTGGTGTACTGGCCCTCCCCACTGGGGTGCACTGACATGGCAACTGAGACTGCACGTGATGGCACGTGCCTACAATCCCAGCTCTTAGGAGGCTGTAAACAGGAATATTTACTACAAGTTCAGTCTAGTACTAAGACTCTGAACACCCTATAGACCCTCCCCTAAAAATACAACAAAGAAAGGAAGGAAGGAAAGAAAGAAAGAAAGAAAGAAAAGCTATTATCTGCACAAAAAAGAATACCAGTTGCTTACGCTAATTATTATTACAAAAATCACAAAAATATTGTTAATAACTGTATTTCTAAAAGTTTGAGGGGTTTTTTGGTTTGTTTTTTTTTTTTTTTTTTTTTTTTTTTTTTTTTTTTTTTTTTTTTTTTTTGGATGGTTCAGGCTGCCTTAAGGGTGGGTGTGGAAATCAAACCGTCATCCCCTGATCCTGACTGGGATTGCCCACGCAGGCAATTAAACCACTGAGCTAACTGAAAGGCCCCAATGACTTTGTGTACAGTTGTTCTCTCGTTCTGTATTCTGAAATTTAAAAGCAGTTCTGTTCAGGTTTACGTTCTCTTATGTCTGTAAAAGAAAATGCCTTGAGGCCCAGCTTCACAGCAACAGTGTACTCTTCTTTTCTTGAAAGCTAAGGAGTATTTTTATGTCTAAAACCTGCAAGGTGACAAGAAGGGTACTAAAGTTGTCATCAGTGTCAAGCAGGAGCCCAAATTTATCGGTAAGAAAGTGAAGGAAAGCATTCTGGGAAAGCTAATCAGGGAGAGATGGATGAGGGACGCGTGCAGGAGCAAGGCACCAAGCTGAGCAGGCCTGACGGGCTGCGGGGAGAAGCACAGTGTGCTCCCACAAGGCCCGTGGACCGCGGTGGTGAAGTGAGCCGCCTGTCTGTGCCTGTTACTGCCCTTACAGGAAGGAAAATGAAGGGCCGGCAAAGCCCCTCCACTTGCTGTAACTAGCGGTGCCTGGCCCGGAACCCACACTTCCCAGTCCATGTGCTCCTTACTGCGCTGTTCCTGTCTGCGCTGTCGGATTGCATCTGCGCAACGCACCTGCTTATTACCGGAATGGCAGTTCATTCTTAGAGCCCGAAATAAATCCATTGTCTAATAAACCCACATAGAGCAATCACGAAATGTAGTTTAACAGTCACAAGTGAAGAACAAGTCTTCCCGAAGCAAGGCAAGTTCTGAAAGAGACAAGTTCCTACCTTGTTACCCGGCACTAATTCTGCAGAGCAAATGGTTATGAGAGCAGAGTTCCTAGGACAACACGTGCCCTGGAAACTGTTAGCTCACAGCCACCAGCGCGGCTCTGAGAGCATGCTGCTAACTGCAGTGAGAGTGTTACCCGAGGACAGCAAGACTGTCTCAAACCCTGAGCAAGCCTGTAAGATAAGAACATGTGCCCCAAGTGGCTTCTAATCAAAATGAGCCGGGAAGGGGCCTGTTCTCCACATCACTGGTCTTTATCTTGCTGCTTTATTAAATATTTTCAAAGTGAGCCCATAAATTTCCAAAATGAAAACAAAAGCACCCTGCACTGCATGTGCAGTTTTTCTTTTTTTGCTTCCTTCCTTCCTTCTTCCCTCCCTCCCTCCCTCCTTCCTTCCTTCCCTCCCTCCCTCCTTCCTTCCTTCCTTCCTTCCTTGTGTTTTCCTGTATTTAGGACAGTGTGTACAGGGTCTCACTACATAGACTGGACTTGTAGTGACCCTCCCCTTTCTAGCCTCGACAAGCACTGGGATAAAAGGCGCACGCCACCACGCCCAGTCTCAATCACCTTCTCAGCGCACCCCTGGGGTGGGGCTGGCACCACACACTGGGACTCAAACCCCACCACTGTTCTGTGCCTAAACAGGCGCTTTAGCGCGCTGAGCTATCAGGCTGGCCCTGTAATGTCACATTTGGAGAGTCCTGTCACACTGGAAAGCTCAGTGGCTGGGCACTTGCCTAGCAAGTTCAGGTCCTGAGTCCAAGCCCCGACCTCAGTATGGCAAATAGAAAGCAGGACAGGACACTTTAAATTCTGGTGAAGTTATCAGCTAAGAAAGTATTTGATTTCCTTGATAGTAAGGCTTTTAAAATCTTAGAATATTAGTTTTGCCTCTTCTTAGCTGGGCTTCTCTGGAATGGAAAGAAAGCTACTTTCTGGAGGGGGCCCTGCTAGGACTACATGGATGCCTGCAAAAGTCTACATGATTCTTGGCAAAGTGAGAGTATCGTGGAGTTTAGTTTTCAAAAATATGATTCCTACAAAAACAAGAGCCCAGCATAAAAAATAAAAGGACTAAAAAGTAAAACCACCGTAACTATTGATTAAGTTGTACTGAGAACACCCCAGGAAAATCTACACGAGAATAATGTCAAAATTAGAAGATCATATAAAATATCAAGAGTGCCATTAAATTTTACCAAAATGTTAAGATCAACCGAATGATTTGCCTAAGTTTACTCAAGGCTAAGTTTAATGCACAGATCACTCCAAATGCAGCGGCGGCCCGTTGTCATTGATACCAGGCTGCCATCCACAGCAGCAAATACGTCCAAGATGTCTTCACTACATGCTATCGTTTGACAGAACAGCAGCTAGACATGTTCACAGGCCTGAGAAGCCAGCACCTAAACCTAATTGGCTTCTCCCTAGAAAGATGCCAAAGTCAAGACTTGCAATGCTAAGGCAAGAGGATGCTCGCACCCAGGAACTGGAAGCCAGCATGGACAACACAGCAAGACTCCATCTCAGGAAGGAGCGAGGGAGGGAGGGAGAGGCAAAGAGAAGGAAGGAAGTGGAGAGGAGGAGGGAGGGAAGGAGGGAGGGAAGCAGGAGAGAGAGAGAGGGAAAACACCACAGGACTGGTCAGTGCTGGTGTGTCCACCTCTGCCAGGCTCCAAGCCCAGGACACTCCTCTCCAATACACACCACCCACGCCATGCCACCCCAATGCTCTCCAGCAACCACAGTCACAGCTCTGGGAAAGCCACTCCAAAATCAGTATTGGGAATGACTAACACACTATAGGACAAAAGCAACCTTCTACAAACACACGAGATGCTTTGTAAGTACGACAAATGTCTTTGAGAGAAACAACATTCACATTCAGAATGGAAAGAAATAAAATGAATTGACCAGGCGAGCAGTCTGGAGGCTGAGGCAGGAAGTGTGCTGTAAGTTCAAGACAACTCAGTCTCCATAGTGAGTTCAAGGCTAGACTGAACTGCATAAGAGGACTCTGTCTCAAAAAACTTGGAAAAAAAGGAATTCAATCATTAGCTTATCAGTCATGAGTGGTCAGAACTTGGACGGTGGAGAAAATGTTACTTGACGGATCATACTGCCTGCACCACTGCTGAATGCAGACAGACAGGAACTGACACTCAGAAGCTTCTGTCCAGGGAAGACAAAGCCCACTTAAAATACAGCAGCACACATCCCTCTGTATGTCTTTAGCTGTGAAAACACTTTTTTATTAAAATGGCATATTTTAGTAGATGATTATAGCTCAAAATAACTCACTTATTATTTTTGTACTTCAATATGTATGCCTTTAGTATGTACATAGCAGCTACATATACATTATCGCAACCAAAATGGATTTGAAGCTTTAAAATATATCTGTCTGATATAATAATTTTTTAAAAACCTGTATCTGTTTATATATAATTGTATACTACCACCAAAATAGTCACATTTATAACTTTATGAAGTCTCATTTTACACTGTAAAAAATAAAACAAATATTACCTGAATAATTAGCAAATACTATTGTGATAAATGTCCTTAAAGAAACGATACACAAATCAGGGAATAAAATAAGGATCTACGACCTGCCAAGAGTGTGAGGTGAACCTCCTGGAGGGAGTCACAACTGGGCAATCTGCAGATGAGGAAAAGCAAAGGAATGGAGACTCACAGCACACGTGTTCACTGCTCCATTTTTGTTTTCTTAACATGCATTCCAACTTAAATGTAGAATCCAAACCTCCTGTAGCTGAGATTGCACTGGCCTCCCCTGAAGTATCTGAGGCCCTTCAACAGCGGAAGGGGACAACGGGCCTGAACACATGCAGTTGAAATACAGTTTTTTAAAAAGCCAGTGACTGATGTGGATTATCTGAACCATTTTACTTTTCAATAACGGAACTTGCATTTACACTGGCCAACGCCACTGGCATAAGACCTCAGTGAAGAACGCGAACAAGAAGGTCAAAGCTTGCGGGGTTGGGTGTCGCCTTCCCCAGGATGTGGTGGCTGGGATGAGGGCCAGGCCTTGGGGACTGGCACCACCACCCCACAGCAGCAGCTGAATCCCAGGGCCGGGGGTGACCCACAGGGGTCTCCATGTGCAGCAGCTCCTGGACAGGACATTCTCCAGTGGGCATCCAGAAACGGTAGGATGACCACCACCAACTGCTACTGACACTATGTACTGTCAATCACAGAGAAGGCAGTGCCTGTGTCTTTCCTAGAGCTCCAGGAAGGCTGAGATCTCAGCTGGTGCTGCCTCGCGACTCAACGCCACCCCTACCGTCCAGCTGAGAGGACCTCGCCCTTAAAGGAAAGATCGGTTTCCAGTGACACACTCTTGGTTCTTTCCACGAAAGGAAATGCTCCAGAAACAGAGGGGTGCGTGGCTCCTCCCTCCAGAGAGTCCCTACCACCTCTAGGAGTCTGGCTTTCCGGGGACATGAAAACAAGCCATACACCAGTGGAGCCACCCTGAGGACAATACCAGGAGCCAGCAACTGCAGACAGTGTGAGGGCAGGACAGCATGGTGACACACAGTGCACGTCACATGCGGAGCAGCTCCTTGGGGAGGCGGAGCAGGAGGAGGCCTCCCCTCTCAGCAATGGAGAGAAACCTGCAGTCCTCAGCAGCAGCAAGAGTGTTTAGAATGCGGGGAAGGGAGGCGATAGCCGCAGTGACCTGTGAGTCTGTCCACTTAGCAGATGCACCCTGGACACACCATATGTGCCAGCACCATATCCCTGTGATCACAAACGCAGCGTAACTCCATCTAGAGGCAACGAAACAGAAACACACAAGTTAGACCAACTCCCAAGAGGCTGTGCTTCCAAGAAAAGGTTGGGAGAAGAAGTTGCAGTGAGAGGGCACACAGGCAGGAGTCACATACGAGGCATGGAAAATGAGGCGCCAGTCCCAGGACAGCTGGGTGCAGCCTTAGGGGGCTGAGGCAGGAGGTCATCGAAGGGCCACAGCGAGCCTCATCTACACAGGAGGCCCTGCCTGAAAAGCAAAAGGCAAAATGACCACACCAGAAACAGAAACAGAGGTGCAGGCAACACCACCACTGCCAGCCCGGCTCCCCAAGGCACCTCCGCAGTGCTAACTCAAAGGAAACCCTACCCTAGAGAAGCCAGCTCCGCGCATACTCAGTCCTAGTATGCTGAGGTGCTAGTGCTTGCAAACTCCAGTGCAGACGTGAGCAGTACCATTTTGGAAGCCAAGGGCCAACAGACAAAGCACAGGGCCATAAAGACGCAGCACATCTCCTGCCCTGCAAGTTCCGCACTGAGAGCTGGTCTCAGCAGGATGTGGGCAATGGGAGCCACCACCAGGGAGAAGGCCATTAGTAAGTTAGCAGATTGCCTCTTAGAGCATTGCTCTAATTAACAGCTTTATTAGCTAAATTACGCTTGAAGGGCTGGCAAGATAGCTGAGTGGTCTAAAGCAGCTGCTTAGGCAAGCTTAGGCAACTGCAGGGACCTTGGTTCAATCCCCAGTGCCACATGCTTGCCAGCCCCATCCCCCAGGACAGGCTGAGCCAGCCATATCATAAATAAACAAACTATAAATAAATAAATAAATAAATAATGCCTGTATTTCATAGACACACCCTGGTTAAACATGCACCATCTTAGGGACCAATACTTGGCAAACATTTTCCAGATTATAAAGCGTGAAATTTAACATTTTTACTTCAACTTATATAAAGAGCTTCCTTGGTGTACAAAATTACCCAAGGAGCTTCCTCCCTACGTGACAAATGCAGTGTTGCTTACCTCTACAGGTTAGCTACAGAGCAACTCTACATGATGCTCACACCCACATTTGTAAGATGGTTTACGAAAAATCATTAAATGTATTTGATTGGTACTAGTTAAAAAGTTCAGAGATGCTATGTATAATTATAATGAAACATTCAATTATGTAAGAGTAGGTTATATAAAGAATATCGAAATATAGCCAAAACCCATAATATGCATTATTCTTGAAATTCTATAACAAGTAACACAATTACAATATTTTCTGTTAATACAAGAACAGACTGCAGGCAGATGGGCGAGGCAGGAAAGAGTGCGTCTCACACTACACACATGTCCTAAACAGAATTTCTGATGGACAAAACTGTGGCTCTCCCCACGCATCAAGCCGTGAGCTGCAAATCCTCTTGGAACCAATCAGCATTTGTTTGCACTAAGGCGCAACTAAATTGATTTTTCCCTTTGCTCTGCAGATAAATAAACTGTCATTTAAAAGGAAAGAGTGGCACATTTGATTAGGTATAATTTATTTTAAAGGCATCTGCTGAAAGTTGGTCATTTGCATGCTTAATGAGGGAGGGAAAAGTAAAGAATCAGTTTTCACGCAGCCAGCACAATTCCACAGGGCCATTTTCTGCATGCTCACTCCGAGCTCCTAAAGGAAAGGCACGTAATGCAAGCAGACAAAAACATGTTCAAGAATTTCTACAGCTGGTCCTGGAGAACACAGGAACCTTGCTGCATGGGGGCTGCTAGCTGAAAAAGAGTCATTTCTTTGGGGGATTTCAAAGCCGCTGTTTAAAATTTAGCAAAACACCTTCTCAGAAGTAAATTGAGAAAATATTCACGTCTCCAGGACTTAGAAGGTTGACTTTGGACTGCTTTGATGTTGGTTGTCTAAAGAGAGAGCCTTGCTATCTAGTTCGGGCTGCCCTTTGACTACTTGCTATGAACCCCCATCTGGCCTTAAACGTGGCACAATCTCCTGCCTCAGCCTCACCAGTGTTAGGATGATAGTAGGTGGGCGCCAACTCCTAAAAGGAAGCTTTAAAAATGTTTTGTGAGGCCCCTCGTCCTCAGCGTGCACTCTGATCTGGCTTTTTCCTCTTTACTCAGCTCTGCAGAGCTAGTTTCTCCCTGGCTCTTCACTTTCACTTTATTTATTTATTTATTTATTTATTTATTTATTTATTTTTATTCTTGTTTCAGAGCCTTTGTTTGTTTATTCACTCATTTTCATGGCCGGCTCAGCCCACCCCGAGGGCAGGGCTGGCACAGTATGTAGTGCCAGGGATCCAACCGCGGTCACTGAAGCCGCCCAAGCTTCCCCAAGGACGCGCTTTAGGCCACTGAGCCATCCCGCCGGGTCCAACTTTCACTTTCTTCAAATTAAGTTGTAAATTAAAAATATTCCTCAATGATTTTTTTTTTCTTTTTTTTTGGTCTTTTTGAGACAGGGTCTCATTATGCATTTCAGGCTGGTCTTGGGTTCACTTTTGTGGCC
Source organism: Myocastor coypus (assembly GCA_004027025.1). Taxonomy (NCBI): domain Eukaryota; kingdom Metazoa; phylum Chordata; class Mammalia; order Rodentia; family Myocastoridae; genus Myocastor; species Myocastor coypus. Next base: position 18,403 of record PVJA010028410.1, on the reverse strand, counting down.
CAGGCTGGTCTCACTTGCATCAATCCTCCTGCCTCAGCCTCCTAAGTGCTGGGACTACAGGCATGCGCCACCACAGCCCAACTTCTCAAAAATACATAATTTCTACGTTTCCTTTCTTTTTCTCTTTTGTTTTTCTGTCACAGCGTTTTCTCCAAGGACTGATGGTCTCTCCTAGTAGTAGGCAAAGGCAATCCCCATGAAAAATCCATTATCAAGGTGATGAGTCACAATGTCACAGAGCTTTACGGAGCATCCCAACTTTCTGATTTGTAAATATAAATGAACAAACAGGGAAAGAAACACTTCATCTGATCTCACACACATTTAAAAAACTGACAGATTTGGCAAAAGAATCTGGTAGATTCAGATATAAAACTACTTAATTTATTAAACTGGAATCAGCTAAGAAAAAACAACTACTTCTTGGAACCAGGGAGATAGTTCAGTGGAGTAAGTGCCTACTGGCAGGCACCCACAGAGCAAGGTCCCAAGTTCAATCCCTGGTACTGAAGAACAAGAAAGAAAAAGGCAAAACAAATACATTTTTAAAAAATATACTTAGTACAGGGTGTTCAGAGTCTCACTACATAGAGGAGACTCACGGTGATTCTCCTGTTTTCAGACTCCCAAGTGCTGGGATGATAGGCACATACCACCATGCCCAGTCTCAAATAGCTGCTGAGTATGCCCTAGGGGCAGAACCTGCATGACGCACTGGGGTTTGAACCCTGGCTGCTGCACTCTGAACAAGCAGGCGCTTTAGTCCACTGAGCTATTTGCCCAGCTCTTAAAACAACTACTTTTGATAGGAATTGGCCTTTCATATATAAACAAATCACATGCACATCGTAATTACCTTCATGGCCAAAGCCCTAGGAAAGCAACTTCTTGGTCTGAGAGGGAAAAACAGTCTGTCCCTGGGAGAGCACACACTGCCCAGCTCAACATCAACACTGCCCACTGCTTGCGAGCAAGGGCATGAGACTTCACTGAAGAAAGTTTTCAATGAATCAAACAATACTTTTTTTTTTTTTTTTTTTTTTTTTTTAAGATTTATCACTGACTAAAGACACCGAACAGTTGATTCTCAAAGACAAGAAAGTCCTTCCTTGGGTTGGGGGAGACAGTTCAGTAGAATAAGCACTTGCCTGGCAAAGGCAGGGTCCCGAGTTCAGTTCCTGGTACCACACACACAAAAAAAGTCCTACCTTACCACAAATATTGGCCTGTACAGAAAAGGCTACCATATTTCAGAGGCAAAAACAGCACTCCCAAGGTCCATCAAGTGAGCATTCAGGGCAAGAATTAGCAATTTCCATCTTTAATAGAAAACTACTTTGAATGCCACATGGTGACCGCGTGCCCGGCCAGGGCCCTCCTCAGCATCCTGAAGTGCTCCATTGCAGCTCCATGACTGAAGTTCACTGCCTGAGACAGAAGTGATCACGATTCAGATCGTGTGCACTACCTGAGGTGGGGCATCTCATATCTATCTGGCCAGGACACCACTTACAACACACTGCAGCCTGAGCCAAGAACTGCAGGGACAGTACACAGGATCTTCACTGTCTGCAACACAAGTCTTAGTGCTTGAGATCTCAGAGGGCCCATCATTCCTGCATGCCCTAAGCCCCACCTCCACGACCTGCAGAGCACTTTCCGGACCCCAGGGTCCCAGGGTCAGGAAGGGCGACACTACCTGGCCTCCTGGAGGGTAAGGGTCAGTCAAGGCGGCCCCCACAGCGCAGCACCAGGAAGTGCAGCCACCCCACTCCACAGCCCCTGCAGGACCCTGGCCGCTGGGCTCCCACCCTGTAGGCTGCTGAGGGAGCAGGTGTGTGGGCAGGGATCATGCAGCAGGGGGCTTTTGACCCTTGCACAACTCACAGCTACCTGCGAGTCTGGGAAACGCATGCACCGAACGCAAAGGACCCGTGGCCTATCTTGGCCTCATGTCTGGCTTAATGTAAAATCGAATTACTTCAGAAAGTCCTACGCTACACAACTCGGCATTCAGTGACGGTGCCATTAATTAGAAATGAATAGCAGAGCAAACCAACCATAAGTAAAGCAGATTGCAATACTTTTTTAAAACAAAATCTCAAAAACAACCATTGGTCGGGCTGCCACTCACTGTGCAGTGCATAGGTGCTCTAGTGGGCAGCAGTGCCAGGCAAAGGGCTCTGGCTTGGGACAGCTCTGGAGTCAGAGCTCTTAGTAGCTATTGTTCAGTTTCAAAGAAACTAAATTTTAGAACACGACATAAGTACATAAAGAACACAAGATACATAAAGCAGGATAAAGTAGATGGCAAGATGTGCCTTAGCAGGAGAGACCAGAGCAGTGTTACCAGTTTACCTCGCTAGTTTTGCATACAAGGGCATAATCTCTTACTGACCAACACATTTTCCTTCTAAAAAGCTTTCCTGTGAATTCACTCACCTCTTCTTGTTAAATAAGATACTACCATATTCTTAAAAAATGTCGGAAGCATTACAGGAGAGGGCGGCATCTTCACCGACAGAACTGCAGTAGTCTCCCCTGGACAGTCACTCCACCTCAGCCACACCTGGCCCTTGGAAGGAACAGGCCACAGACACAAGGCACAGGACTGTGCAACTGGTTATTTTTAAAAGCCATGGACACTTGGCTTTTGGAATTCGGGAAAAGAATGCAAAGAGAAGATTCACTGAGTTGGTGTCTCACAGTTATTTCAGTTCTGTATGCTGAGGTGAACTAAAAATACATGGACTACACCAAAAGCCATGCTTGGCGTAATGCTTCATAAATACCCATATGTGCCCTGATAAATCACACAATGAGTCTGGCTGCATTACAAATGCTAGTTTCCTCTTTTGTGGCACCTCACAGCATGTTTACCTCAACAGAAGAGTATGCACCACAGCAGCACCCATGTAGCAAGGACTGCACTGAAAGGAATTCGTGGGACAAGCAGGGCTGCCACACTGGAAGGCTTCACAGAGAAGTGAAGGTTTAGAAGTTTTTGTCCAAGTGGGAATGCATTTCGTACATGCCCTACTCAAAGCTTGTCTGCTCTGAAATCCGTGTTGCTATCTGCATGTGGTCTTGTGGGAAGGGAGGTCTTCAGGAGTGACCGCGCTGTCTCCAGGGCTGAGTCCTGCCGGCTAGGCTGAGGCCCCTCTGGCATGCACCTTCTTCCACCCACCCGCAAGCCCTCCAGCTTGTTCCTCCACAGCAGGAGCTACACTACCGCTTGCCTTTATCAATAGTCCTGCCTGGGGCATTTTATTAGCAAGGCCACAGACACACTAAGACACCCTCAGGGGAAGTTCAAGCTCTCTTTTCATCTCAAATAAATTCATCCCTGACCAGACTGCTCCTTGCACTCCGTGGAGCAGAGGACAGTGCTGGCATGTGGCTGTAGTGCCCCAGGTAAGGGTCCCAAAGCGGCCCGGCCCACACTGCTCAGAAAGCCTGGCCTCTAGCACAGGCTGCACATCCAACAGCCACACAGAAGAGGAACAGGACTACACAAGGCTGCACTTCAAGTAAACACAGACTCCAGTGGGCCAGAGGCAGGGCAGTGGGCCAGACGCTGCTCCGCCTCACTGCTCGGGCTCGCCGTTTTGCCCAGCACTGTGGCTTCCATAAGTGGGCTACCTCCCAGCCTCTTCTGCGCTGAAGAACTATGGCATAATTACATCCTGGTCTAAATGTGTGATGCTAAATCTCGACTGTCAACCTGATTGCACTTGGGCCTTGGACTTTTGAGCAATGAGACGATAATGAGTCTTACTGAGACTTTGGCAATAAATCAGTGCTCTCCAGCTGCGGCAGTCAGGCAGGACTCTAACCTTGCTGCTCTTGTGTTTCGAGAGTAAACAGTTTGCACAGAGGTGACATGCTATGGGTCCTCGTTAAAGCGACGTAGTCACAGCTTTGTGCAAAGTGTAGCCAGGGTGTCCAGCTCTAGACTGATGCCTCACTGCTGGCATCCTTGAGGCCAGAGAGCACAGTATTATTTCAAGCTGTACTGTACCACCACACAGGCCACCCTCTTCGCCACACCTCCTTGTGGGACACTTTCATTCAGATGGGCCATCTCTGCAGGTGCACACTTTTTGTGCTTCTCCAAATGACCAACGTGTAAAGAAAAGCCACACTAGCCTGCCCACAAATTACCTAACTTGTTTCATACTATCCAATTAGGTAGCTTTCCTGCTTGGAAACCTCCAATGGCCGGACATGGCAGTGCACACCTGTAACCCCTGCACTCAGAAGGCTAAGGCAGAAGGATCACTGTGCCAGGTCAGCCTGGGCTACACAGTGAGCCCTTGTCTCAAATAAATAAATAAATAAAAACAACAATGCCTCACTGGCCTCCATGCGGTGAGAACAAAGCCCAATTACATGGCAGGCCTGTTCATGCTCCTGCCTGCCTATCCTGCCTGGTTCAGGAGCTAAGGCAGCGTAGCCCAACAGGTGAGCCGACAGTGCTGCAGAGTGACCCGATGTGAGTGCCTTGAGGACGAGAATAGGAAGCACACTCACATTCAGGATATTTATTCAAACACAGCTGGTACTCACTGTTTGATAGAAACCAAATCTTTTACCAAGTGCCTATAATCTGAAAATCTCCATGTTACCCAGGCATTAATTCATTTAATCATCAAAGCCTTTGGTATGCAGTTAAGAAGTCATATTCGCTGTGTTGCCAGAGCTTTGCGTAATGTTAAGTACAACTGACAGGGGTGGTCATTTTGGACTATGTCCCTGCACTATGCTCAACGGCCAGACCAAACCAGGCTAAACACACCCCATGCTAGGAGGCAAACAATCCAACTGAGCTGTAAAACAGGCGATTCTAAAATTAAAAAAGGCCACAAGACGGGACCGGTCACCTCAGATGCGTGGCTCTTTTAACCTTCTAAGGAAAGGCGCCTCTGCCAGCTCAATGCCTCCTGGCCCGCAGAGCCCCCAGAGGCCCACAGAGCCCCCCCAGAACCCCCAGAGACCCCAGAGCCTGCAGAGCCTGCAGAGCCCACAGAGCGGAGCTGACGGAGCAAAGCTGGCAGAGCACCTTCCCACTTTCATCCATGGAGTTGCCCAGCTCATGAATTGCTAATGAAAGCCAATTTGATCATTAAGCTCAATTTGCGCAATTGTGTTCCTCCACAGCCTGCGCTCCCTGCATCCCATAATTACTGTCTTCCTGGCAGGGCTCCTGCCTCCTGGCCTATCCGTGCCACCCTCCTCTGCACTGAGCCTCCTGCATCTGAAGGTAAGGCAGGAGGGCCCCCTCCCTGCCCTGGAGGTGCTAGGCTAGCAGTGGCAGCCTGCATGTGGAAACACAGGGCTCTCTGGATTAGGGTCGCTCTGAGACAGCCAGTTTTGGGTTCAGAAAAGTACTTATTACATTAAAGCACACTAGACAGCAGATCCCTGGTACACCGTCATCCTGTTTACTGTTTGTGCAAATGGTGAACAGGAACAAAGTGACAGGCAGTTGGAACTTGGTGTGTAAAGGCCTGCTGGAGTGCTCGTCTTAACTTATACTAGATGAGGCAGGTAAGAATGCGAATGGCGAAAGCCGGATCATGGGTACAGTCACAGAAGATGAGACAGAAGCACTGCATACTCTTGTCTACAGTCACCGAAGCATTACTGCTTCCAATTTCATGTCAATATGGGAATCTGCTAACATAAGTTATAAACATACTTAATGTAAATATTAGGTTTTTTAAAATTCTCTTAATATTTACTTCTCCTCTTGCTATTATTGGCTGCGAAATGGAGGTCTGAGAAAAGAATCTCATTAAGCTGCAAGTTTCAAAATCAGGGTGACTCTACCCAGTTGATGGCTAAGTGATCTGATTTACAATGACGTCAGGCTTTCCTAAAATCCAGCACTGGGGTTAGCAAGACGGCTAGTTCAAGGGCAGTTTTATCATTTTTATTCTCTTTAAAATGTCTAAACAGGGGCTTGGCAGGATGGCTCAGTGGCCTAAAGTGCCTGCTTAGGAAGGCTTGGGCGGTTGCAGGGACCGCGGTTCAATCCTCGGCACCACATGCTGCACCAGCCCTGCCCTCAGGGCAGGCTGAGCCCGCCACAAAAATAAATAAACAAACAAACAAAAGTTCTGAAGCAAGAATAAAAATAAATAAAATTCTTTAAAAAAATAAATAAAAATAAAATGTCTAAACAAACACATAATGAAAAAAGCTCTAAACATGCTGATCAGCCACAAAACTTTAAGAAAACACGTAATTTCCACTCACCAGACACCTGCCCCACTATACTCTGCATGTAAACACACACACACTCACACACACACACAGACACCATCTGCGTGGGCTTTCACACACCTGAGGATCCAGCTCCTCAGTAGCAGCTGAGTGAACGAAGAAATAATGAAGGTGAACGTGGCGGCGCACTTGGAGGCTGAGGCAGGAGGATCAGTGCGAGTTTGAGACCAGCCTGGGCTACAGGAGTGAGCCAAGGCCAGCCTGAACTGCACAGCGAGACTCTGTCTCCAAAAGCCGAGAGAGAGAGAGAAAGAGAGAGAGAGAGAGAGAGAGAGAGAGAGAGAGAGAGAGAGAGAGAGAGAGACAGTGGGGGAGAAGAGAGAACCATGATCATTTAAATGCCTGGCTAAGTGTTTTTTGTTTCTTTTTTCAGTGTATTTGATTGTTTCAGGGTTTTACCACATAGCTCAGACTCACGGTAACCCTCCTGCTCTCAGCCTCCCAGCACTGGGACTACAGGACTGTGCCACCATGTTTGGACTCTGGCTGGCTCAGCATGCCTGGAGGCAGGGCTGGCACCAGACTGCCTGGTCCATGCTTTGCCTAAGCTTGCTTAGGTCTACTGAGCTATCTTGCCAGTCCCCTGGTCAAGGGTTTTGCCAAAAATCTTTACAACTGTTACTATCTTGTCCATTTCTCTAAATAAAAATACTACCTAATATTAACTTATTGAATATGAGGTTGAATAAATTCTTAAAGGTCTGTGTTTAATTTCTGCAGTCAATAAACAATAGCACAACAAATCCCTATGGTCTACTTCTGAGAACTGTCTACAGAATGGTAGGCAACAGCTTAAGGTCAGCACAGACTACACCGGACACCATATGCCATGCAAGTCATGTTGAATAAAAATTAACAAAACATTCCTTAAGTATGTAATGAAGGAAATCATACTGTACCCTAAAATGTGTCAAGGGTGGAAGAGGTGAACAGCTCTTTTGGGAGTGGTGATACCTACTTTGGGGGACAGTCTTTCAGACCTGCTTCTCTGAAGGTTCTCCTTACCACTGCAGTACTACACAGATAACCCCACTTAGGACTTCACTACATGAAACAGAACTAGAATTGTTACTCGCAGACATTAACAATCACTATGCAGAAATGCACAAGGGTATGCTCTGGCAGTGACGCATCGGGCACAGTTGTCAAAAGCCCAAGCTAAACTGCTTACAAACAGGGACCCCAAGCTCCAGAACGTAGAAAAAGGATGACCACAGTCCAACCCAGCCACAGGAACTTGGCGAGACCCTGTCTCCAAAGCAAAGCAAAGCAAAGTGGATTTGGAGGTGTGGCTCAAATGGAAGGCTTTGAATCCCAGGGACAGCCACCCAACAAAGAAGAGAGGGTGAGAGGATGAACATACCAGACCCTGATACCCTTATGTAGATGCAGTGAGTGAGTGGTAGCTCAGTTACTTTCTGTGTACAGGGCTCCAGCCCAGACTCCCAGCTTGAAGGCAGGCAGTGGCCGCTGTCCCCAGGGGAGGAGCGATGGAGGGGCAATGGAGGCATGCAGGGTCCACCTGCTCCTCCAACCTCACCTCCAGGGTCACACTAACTTGAAACCCTCTTGGCTGGAGTCCAGTAGCTCAGGCCCCGCCCACCTCCCAAAGCCTCGCCCATGAGCTAAGAATGCTTGGGCTTGGGACATCCAGACACAAGCCATAACATACAGGAAATGTCCTGTAATTTTCTAATCTGACAGCTTCTCCACGGAGCCAAAATCTCAAGTTCTGTCCACCTTTGCTCTCTCAGTGTGGCTCCCTTCACCTCTGTGCTGGCTTGCTCCACAGAGACTTTCTGTGATTCCTTGGCAGCAGGGGAGGGCAGGCTAGATAGTTCAGAGATCTGAAGCAACCCCCGGCACAACAGGCTGCACCAGTCCCACCCCCACGGCAGGCTGAGCCCGCCATAACATTAAAAAAAAAAAAAAGGCAGGGGAGTCATCCAAAGCCTCTGCAATCTCTCTTGCTGTGGCGTGAGCCCTACATCAGCACTGTCTTAGCACCTCCTTAACCACGCAGGGTGGCAGGGGTCACAGCACATGGGCAGGAAACGCAATCCCACTGGATTAAACTCAATAATTGATTTGGGGTTAGGGAACCAAGGTCTAGCTGAACTCACTTTATGGCCCAGGCTAGTCTTGAATTCATGGTAATCCTCCTGCCTCAGCCTCCTGAGTCCTGGAAAAGCAGGCACGTGCCATAGCACCCCCTAAGCTCAGGAGACAGATTCAGAGCCAGAGAGTGTGTCTTGCCAAGGGGCAATTTTCTGAGATATTAGTGCCTACTTTGCACAGAAAAGGTAGACATGAGTGAGTGATAGGTAACAGCACTTGCAGTGGGCACCATCAAAAAGCAGTCAAACTCTGAGAAGGTGATGTGCGGATGCGAGGGGGTGCAGAAGCACAGCTGCGGCTGACAGCTTGCCAACAGGAACTAAAAGAGCAATTCACTCTGCCAGGTGAGTTAGAAAATATGTCCTGAGGTTAGGGTAGTGCTCGCACGCGCACACACACACACACCCCTCTCACTGTATATGCACACAGACACGTCCACTTATGCAGACACACAAATGACAATGCTCAAGACCCATAGGTGGGTGTGTGAGAAATCAGGAGTAGGCATTCCTCATAAGACATGCAGCCTGCAGACACAGAGACCAATCATACTCTTTCACAAGTCCACACCTGGCCAGATATGGCAGCACACCCCTGTATCCCAGCACTTGGAGGCTGAGGCAGGAGGATCACTGTGAGTTCAAGGCCAGCCTGGGCTACACAGCAAAACCATGACTCGAAAAGACCAAAAGAAGGTCAATCCTGGAATTACACTGTTAACTCCATTTTACTAAAATACTGGTATTTTGGAAAAGCACACTGAAATCCAAGAAAATCTGCATATGAAACACACACACATGAAGGGTATACACACAAAAGCAAGCTGGTCCTTTCCCTCCTCCAAGAGTTTCTCCTAGACTAGAGATGAGAATCAGCAGAAGCCAACGAAGCACCACAGAGAGACTATGATCACTGACTTCTAAATAAAAGACTTGCTTGAAAAGGAAACCAAAAGGGTTCTTTTTGAACCAAAAAAGTAAAAACAAGCAGCAAGCAGCTAAATGATGTGACAGACACCTCGGGGCTCAGCATGCACAAGGCTGGGGATGAATAGCCACCTGTGTCGGGGCTCACGGCCAGCCCAGGGCCATACATGGAAGCCATCTGCAAAGAGCAGCCATACAAGCAGCGCGCCTGAGTGCCTGGTCGCTACTGTGCAGGAAACATTCCGTAGCAAGGTACCAGCTCAAATGAAATAAAGAACACAGTGGGAGGCTGACTCTAAGACCCATAAAAGCACAAGCAACTAGCAGTCAGTTTCTGCCTCAGCTTGAACTGGGCATGCAAATGGTTTCCCTATGATAACAAGAATGTGTTCCTAAGGAAGGAGGCAAAGGCAGGCACTCCCACGGTTGTGTTAGGTACGGCCCAGTGGCACACAGCCGTAGCCACAGCAGCGGCCTCATACCCTGGGAGACTGAGGCAGCAGCACCTTAGCTCTAAGCTGGCCCTGAGCAACCTAGTGAGATGCAGCCTCAAACTAGCTCAGTGTGAAAACGGCGGGTTCAAGTGACAGTACTGTAAAAAACCAACAGGCAGACAAAGAGAGACAGACTGATTTCAGGAGGGCAGCGAGGTGGCAGAGCGTAAATATAATCATTAGTCCCCACAAAAGTGCTAGCTAGCATGCATCTCCCCTACGTCCCTTTTTCTCTAGCCCGTGCAGCATTTCAACAAAGCTCCTCTCAACTGAGAAGTCATCAAGCATGTGTCACAGATGTCCTGTACCCCTTTCCGTGCACACACAGGCACACACTTGCTGCTCCGCCCTCAGTCTCCCAGACGCTCACATGAGAGCCAGCCAAGCCCCCAAGTCTTGTCTGTGCTGCTATGTGAGTCCCTTGGGCATCTCTGTCTCTGTGTTTCCACTTCTCTTGTCTAAGGTCCACAGAACAGACGTGGCATTTTCACAGCAGGAGAAGCTTCTGGAAGTACTCGGGTGCCACTGATCACAGAGCTGACAGCAGCAAGAAGCCAGCACACCCCTGTGCTTCCCAGGGGAACTCGCACTGTTACCAACCACACTGCCATGGACTTGAAACTGCAACCTCGCCACAAAGACAGAAAGGGTAAGATCAAAACGAAGAGAGAATCGGCAGAGAGAGACACAGGCGGCCGTAAAGTACTGGGCACACAAAAGCAGAACCAATGCTTTGAAAATCGTTTTCAAAAGAAAATTTAGCTGGGTGTGGTTGTGCAGATCTGTAATCCCAGCACCCGAACTCTGCCATGGGAAACTTAGAACTCACTGAAAACATCTCAAAAATGAGAAAAGAAGGAGCCCCTGGATTTTGATATACCTGGCTAAAGGCATAAAATACAAAAAAACGCTTCGGATGATAGAATCAGGGAAATTGCCAGGTGCGGTGGCGCACACCTGTAACCTCAGCACTACAGAGGCTGAGGCAGGAGGACCACTGCTAGTTGAGACCAGCCTGGGCTACAAAGTGAGCTCAGGGCCAGCCTGAACTGCGTATTTCAGAAAGCAAAAAAATAAAATAATTAAGAAATCTTCCAAAAGCTGAATAAGAGATTGACATGGAAAATATGAAGCATGGAGAAGCATTTAAAAGTCCAAAGGTAGGTCTCCAGAAAAGGTAACTGAAGAAAGTAAAGAAATACATTCATCCATACCTAATACAAGTGTTCTGGCATGGAGTGTCCACTTACGAAAAGCCTGCAGTAAAGTCACACCAGATAAACATGTTTAAAGCCCATGCCATGTCATCACAAATCATCAGAACTGGAGGAACAAAAATCAGAAACACTTCTAAAAATGTGTAAGAGAGGGGATCGGGAGATAGCTCAGTAGGGTAAGTGCTTGCCTGGCAAGCGCAAGGACCTGAGTTCAATAACCCTGATTCTGCAAATAAAATAAAATAAAAATAAAAAATAAAAACGTACAAAGACAGCACACAAAGAAATCAGAATCAGAAAAGTGCCTGGATGGCTTTATTCGCAATGGGTTTGCCACAAGAGTACAGGTGTAGTGAAAATCACCAGTAAATCAAAGCCAACACAGGAAAGTAAAAGACTCACATTAAAAACGGACATGTGGACTCCGGCAAGTCCACCACCACCAGCCATCTGATCTACAAACGCGGTGGCATCGACAAAAGAACCATTGAAAAATTTGAGAAGAAGGCTGCTGAGATGGAGAAGGGTTTCTTGAAGTATGCTTGGGTCTTGGATAAGCTGAAAGCCAAGCACGAGCATGGTATCAACACTGATATCTTGCTGTGAAAATCTGAGACCAGCAAGTATGATGGGACCATCACTGATGCCCCTAGACACAAAGACTTCATCAAAAACATGATTACAGGCCCATTTCAGGCTGACTGTGCTGTCCTGATTGCTGCTGCTGGTGTTGGTGAATTTGGAGCTAGTATCTCCAAGAATGGGCAGACCCATGAACATATCCTTCTGGCTTACACACTGGGTATGAAACAACTAATTGTCAGTGTGAACAAAATGGATTCTAGGGAGCCACCTTAAGCCAGAAGAGATATGAGGAAATTGTTAAGGAAGTCAGTACCTACATTAAGAAAATCAGCTATAACCTTGACTGTAGCTTTTGCACCAATTTCTAGTTGGAATGTTAACAAAATGCTGGAGCCAAGTGCTAACATGCCTTGGTTCAAAGGGTGGAAGGTCACCTGTAAAGATGGCAATGCCAGTGGAACCACCCTGCTTGAAGCTTTGGATTGCATCCTTCCACCCACTTGCCCAACTGAGAAGACTTTGCAGCTGCCTCTCCAGGATATCTACAAAATTTGTGGTATTGGCACTGTCCCCATGGGCCGAGTGGAGACTGGCGTTCTCAAACGCAGCATGGTGGTCACCTTTGTGCCAGTCAATGTCACAACTGAAGTCAAATCTCTTGAAATGCACCATAAAGCTTTGAGTGAAGCTGTTCCTGGGGACAATGTGGGTTCCAATGTCAAGAAAGTGTCAAAGATGTCCACCGTGGCAATGTTGCCGGTGACAGCAAAAATGATCCACCGATGGAAGCAGCTGGTTTCACTGCTCAGGTGATCATCCTGAACCATCCCAGCCAGATCAGTGCTGACTATGTCCCTGCCCTGGATTGTCAGACAGCTTGCACGACTTCCAAGTTTGCTGAGCTGAAATAAAAGATTGATCACCGGTCTGGTAAGAAGCTAGAAGATGGGCCCACATTTTTGAAATCTGGTGATGCTGCCATTGCTGACATGGTTGCAGGCAAGCCCATGTGTGTCCAGAGCTTCTCTGACTACCCACCTCTGGGTCATTTCGCTGTATGCAATGAGACAAATAGCTGCTGTGGGTGTCATCAAAGCTGTGGACAAGAAGGCTGCTGGAGCTAGCAAGGTCACCAGGTCTGCCCAGAAAGCTTAGAAGGCTAAGTGAGTATTATTCCTAACACCTGACAGCCCAGTCTTAATCAATGGCAGAAGACCAGTCCCAGAACTGTTTCTCCCAATTGGCCATTTAAGTTTAATAGTGAAAGACTGGTTAATGATAACAATGCATTGTAAAACCTTCAGCAGGAAAGGAGAATGTTTTGTGGACCATTTCTTTGTGTGTATGGCAGTTTTTAAAATCAATACTTTTTAATGGAAACAAGTTGATCAAAAATCTGTCACAAGCCGGGCGCAGTGGCGCATGCCTGTAATCCCAGCACTTGGGAGGTTGAGGCAGGAGGATCGGTGTGAGTTCGAGACCAGCCTGGGCTACAGTAGTGAGCTCAAGGCCAGCCTAAAACTGCATAGTGAGACCCTGTCTCAAAAAGACAAAAAAAAAAAAAAAAAAAATCTGTCACAGAATTTTGAGACCCATTAAAACAGAGTTTAAAAAGAAAGAAAGAAAGAAAGAAAGAAAGAAAGAAAGAAAGAAAGAAAGAAAGAAAGAAAGAAAGAAAGAAAGAAAGAAAGAAAGAAAGGTATCTGGATGACTCCAGCGTGATTCCGGCCAATGACGATGCTGTGTCTTCGTGTCTTCAGTCACAAGAAGCTATGAGCTCGGGCACGGGATTCCATGCCCTCAACACGTCCATCCCCATGAGCACCAAGCAAGCCGCCTCCCACGCACCCACAGGCAAGCCTCCTTTAGTGGCTCGGGATCTACGTTTCCACCATAACCAAAGGCAGCAACCGGGAAACAAAGGGTACAGGCAAGGCACAGGTAGGCAGCATCACGGGCGGTCAGAAGAGAAGGCAAGGCCAGCAGAGGCACCGCCAGGACTTCAGGGAAAGCCAGAGTCTGAGGAGGTCGCTAACTCCGGAAGGTGGTGGGGCGAGGGGCCATCACTGAGAAGCCACTCGCTCACAGCACCAGACACTTGGTTGGTGGGAAAAGAGCTCAGGGCTATGAATAAATGTCCTGAAATTCTTCAGGTGAAAACAACAGCTAATATATAGTATCAAAAAAGCTAACAGAAATGAGAAGCATCGAGCTGGGCGTGGTGGCTCACGCCTGTAATCCCAGCACTCGGGAGGCTGAGGCAGGAGGATCAGTGTGAGTTCAAGACCAGCCTGGGCTACAAAAGTGAGTTCAAGGCCAGCCTCAACTGCATAGCGAGACCCTGTCTCCAAAAGACAAAAAAAAAAAAAAAAAAAAAAAAAAAAAAAAAAAAAAAAAAAAAAAAAAAAAAAAAAAAAAAAAAAAAAAAAAGAAATGAGAAGCATCTATAAACTCCAGGAAAAAGAAAGCTTTGCGGGAGGTAACAGGGTGCGGGCACCACACTGCAGTGTTGGCTATGAGGTACCAGGAGGGCGGCACAGCTCTGGACGGGCTGTGTCAGACCCCAATGGCAGAACACCAGCCTGGAGCAGCCACCCAGGAGCCCGCGCCCAAAGGACATCAGCCAGCGCACTGAGCATCTGGCACCTCAGACGGGAGTGCGCACAGTCAGCACGAGGCCCGGGACTGGGGCCTAACCGCATAAGCGCTGGCTCCCTAGAGAGCTCCCCACTGACAGCAAGAGAACATCAGGGCACACACCCCGAGCAACAGCCCAGGATGTTCCTGGACCTGGGCCCCACCCCAAACATAGTTTCTCGAGTAGCTTTCAAAGGTGAAGTTTCAAATCACTGAAATAATTATTTTCAGACTGCAAAACATTAAGATTCTCATGACTCTGGAATTTAAATCAAACATCTGATTTTAAGAGGATCCTTATGCATTCGAGTCCTTATTACTGCAGTGATCATTTAAGGTTCCAAATGTGGGACTGGGGATGTGGCTAAGCAGCGCTGAACCAGCCTCGAAAGCGCGAGGTCCTGAGTTCAATTCCTGGTAATCATACACAGGAGGGAGAGAGAGAAGGAGGGAGGGAGGGAGGGAAGGTGGGGAAAATCTAACTTTAAGGCATGAAAAGAATGTAAATGTACTCTGGAGGAACCAGAACCGACCAGTGAGCAACAACTGCAACGTCTGTGTGTCAGAGAACGTCTCTTTCCTGAATTGGGCTTTGGAAGACAAACTACTGACTGACTAGATACTTGTTTACTGAACGATGAATTGTGTGCTGTCTGCAGAGCTGCGCTTCTGCCCTGTGTAAGCAACGATTCGCGCGGATGCACGCCTGGCATGCATCTGACTTACTCGTCGGCAAGTGTGCATGTAAACGCATATGAAAAGCCTTACCATCAGCTTATAATGTATTAGCCAGGCGTGGTGGCACATGCCTGTAATCCCAGCACTAGGGAGGCTGAGGCAGGAGGATCGGTGAGAGTTCGAGACCAGCCTGGGCTACAAAAGTGAGCTCAAGGCCAGCCTGAACTGCGTAACAAGACCCTGTTTCAAAAAGACAAAAAAAAAAAAAAAAAAAAAAAAGTATTGACTTAGTGAACTCTATAAATATAGGCAAGCCAGCACTTAGGAATACTCAGTAAAAAAGTAGCCACATGGATTTTTATGTAAGTTGTGAAAGCTTTCAGTAGTGATTTCATAAGCAAGGCACATGGGGGTACAGGCATACAAAAGTCACAGAAGTCAGTCACCGAGTGCTACCTTTATCATGCACCAGAAAAGCATCAATTAGGTAACACCCAGATGAACCAGGCTACACTTAGGTAAATGCACTGTGAAAACAACAGCGCTGACGACATGCAGGCTGTGACATGGCCTTTCTGGCTGCTGCTTGCCCTTACTTTGCAGATAGCCCCATGGTCTGCGCCACGTGGACATGAGTGCCGTGTCTGCACACTGCAATGATTGCGGCTACTTAGGTGATGCCCACGATCAGAGAGCCCAGACTCAAGCTTCCACTCCTCCAGCCCTCGTCCTAGCCCCTGATGACGGCTGTCACCGAAGGTCACGATAAAAGGCTCCTGCGCTCACCAATAAAACAGGAAAGCAGGAAGAGTGTTAAGCAGGGTTTTAGACCACAGCAAACAGATACAGACCAGAGAAGCTTTGCATCCAGTAAGCCAACTGGCCACAACATTATCTTTAAGAGCAGGAAAACTTACTGGAAGAAAAGGAATAGGAAAGGGTATCTCCTGAGAGCAGGGATCCCAAATGGGTTGTTCCAAGACACAGTTTTAAAATTTATCAAGAAAAATATTTTAAAAGCCTACAGAATAAATACAAAATAATCAACTTCTGGAAAACATTCCAACTCACTAATAACCAATAGAGACAACTTAAAATAATGACATGACTTAACACAGCAATGACACAACTTTTTTTTTTTTTTTTTTTTTTTTTTTTTTTTTTTTTTTTGTCTTTTTGAGACAGGGTCTCACTATGCAGCTCAGGCTAGCCTTAAGCTCACTTTTGTAGCCCAGGGTGGTCTCAAACTCCCACCAATCCTCCTGCCTCAGCCTCCCAAGTGCTGGAATTACAGGTGCACCACCACACCCGGCTAGCGACACAAATTTTAAAGTATGACCTTAGGGCCGGTGAGATGGCTCAGTGGTCTGAAGAGCTTGCTTAGGCAACTGCAAAGACCACAGTTTGATCCCCAGCACCACATGCGGCTCCAGCCCCACAATCGGGACAGGCTGAACAAGCCATAATATAAATAAAATAAAATAAAATAAAATAAAGTACAACCTTACTGGTAGAATGCTGAATGGATACACTTCCCTGCAGAGCACAACTGACAGAACCAACTTAGAAAGTGACTGCTGAGCACAAGCCTATCTTAGTCCAACAATTTTCTATTCTAAAACCCTACCTGAGAAGAACTCTGGCACACACTCAGAGAGTCCTCAGTGAGAAACAGCGTAGCCTCAGGAACAGATGTATAAACTAGGGACGATGCATGCCATTCAACCCATGCAGATCTACAGGAAAATTATAGCCAGACCCCAGCAGGGCAGTAAAACATGCAGTTTACAAGCAAACACATATGAGGCAAACGTACTGATACAGAAACTGCAACACACTCAAAACAGTACGTGTTGTTTACCGATATGTGTACAATGCAAGCACAAGAACAGGCTTGGAAATGGTCATCACCACCACAAGGACAGAGATAGCCTCCGGCAGTGGGCGAGGGGCAAGGAGGTTGCATCAGCTATGCCCTCATGCTTCGTTTCTGCAAAGCATGCAAGAGAGAAACTCACACAAACATGGAAGCAGCGCCACCTCCCACCTCCCCAAGCAGGAACAGTATTAACACATTATTTCTCTGTAGACTTGCAACTTTTCATGAGCAAGTTTTAAAAACAAAGAGAAAAAATTTAGCAATATATTTAACTTGAATCTTCATATGGAATATAAAGTGCTCTACTGATGATGGCCATCACATATCAGTGATGGCAATTCCTTGAAAAGTGCTTGCATTATCGAAGAAAAAGTCAAGACACTCAAGTTTAACACACACACTGGCCAAATGGGAACAATCCTAAGATTTAAAAGTCAGCAAAACTTCAATTTTTTCTATCTCTAAACTACTGCCCTCAGCTACGTGTTTAGCCTTCTCTTCCTGCTGTCCCTGCCTGAGAGCCACAGCTCCACGCCCTCCGGCCCTGAGAGGCTTCCCTGCTGGGCAGACCAGCCCACTTCGGCTTCCACACCTTCTTCCTCTGCTAACCTCCCACATTTGTCCCTTCCCAGCCCACACCAGAACTCCCATTCCTCCACCTTATGGCTCAATAGCTGTGCACGCTGTTTTCTTTAAATCTCAGTAACTAAAGCCCTGACTGATTTTCCTGTCCTGAATCAGATTTCCCAGACTGACACACAGGAGCTGACTGGACAGATAGACACGTAAGAGAACAAAAATTAATGTGCAGCTTCAGACAACTTTGAACCATCACCTTCATGCTGAAATCACACAGGACAGTCCTCCCCAGGGTCGGAACAGGAATGTAGGGTGACTTTAGGGTTGCTGTGGTCGCACCACCACCACTGTACGCACTGCCCATGCACTGCAGTTTGGGGAAGGATTTCAATTTGAAATGCACAGCACCTACAGAAGCTGTTCTGACAGCAGACAGAGAATTCTAACAGGAACCTGACTTAGGAACACTAGGACTTCCATCTCTCCACAGCCCTCCTGACAAGCCACCTCAGCCATGTCCCTGCTTCTTGGTCCACAAAGAACAGGTGACACCAGCACTCGATCTTGGGAAAAATCTGATGGGAGTCAGGAGTCACTTCCTTGAACTGATCCTAAAGAATGTGATGGAAAAGATGGAGGGAGTAAAGGAGGAGAGGAGGGGAGGGGAGGGAAGGGGAGGGGAGGGGAGGGGAAGGGACTTTTCTGAACCTTTTTCTCTTTCTATTCACATTCCTGGCACCTTTGTCTCAGGTGAGCATTTGCGATTTGACAGGCAGAAGAATGCAGTTTGATGATGTTAATTCGTTAAACGAATAGGATAAAAAGTCTGTTCATAAATCACTGAGACTGTTTTTTTTTTTTTTTTTTCAGGGAAAGGAATTTGGGCTTTATTTTATAGTAATAAAGATTTGTCCTGAATACTTAGTCTTCACAGTAATTCTAAAGTAGCATCTATGTCATTTATTTACACAGGACAGATAAAAGAATTGAAAGTGGTTAGTA